>JAKLNJ010000036.1:0-72625 GCA_022814545.1 Alternaria angustiovoidea | reverse complement strand
TCGCCCCGGTCTTTCATCCTTGCGAGAACAAAGTTTAGGGCGTACAATTATGCATGCACTTCCTTCGTCGATCTCGTGGAAGACGAGCGTTGCTGCAACGATCCCTCGCAGCCGCCCTGTCTTAGGCTCAGAATAGGATCCAGACGCGAATTGGGCCTTGACTACTCCGCCACAAGCTGCAAGGAAAAGGCCCCATTCGATGAGATGAAGCCCAACTTTCTGGATACCCAAACACGGTACCGCCATTCACCTATCCGCATGTGGCCTCCTTCAGCATCGCGCTGCCCCTGCTCAAAACGTCTGCATAATATACTCAATCGACCACTACCATCTGCATCTCCACCCCATACAAGGAGCATCACCGGTGTGCTCGACGAACAACGCCTGGTCTTCATGATCAAGCCGGGACGGTCATATGGTCCCAGCGATCACAACACATTGGGCACCATCGTCGTAGTCGACTTCTCCCGCCCTCTTACATCTACAGCCCATGCACCCTTAGCACCGCAGCCACCATCGTTGTCACGACGCGACAGCATGATGGACGAGGAAGTAGTCGTTCATGTTAAAGAGTTGGCATGGTATTGGTCCTCCGATTCCAAAGGGCGCTGCCGAGGCAGGACGTGTCAGTGAGTGGGGAGAGGTTGGCAGTGGGTTCGACTTAGGCCTCCGAGAGACCACGATCAAAATTTGCGTAGCTAGCTAATCGATCGACTTTGAAAGCGGTCCATTCACATTTGCCTCCCTCCATCCGAACATGAAATGTAAAAATCCCAGCAACTAACCAGCAGCAGAAAAGCTGCTGTTAAGAGTGACCAGGGAGGGAAGTTGACAAACAGATTTTTTGAAACTCCGGCGAAGCTTCTCGTGAACACGATTTCTTTCGTTGTTGGCTGCAGGTGACGACCAGACCGGGCTTGAAAATAAAAGTGAGCACTTCTTTCCGTGTGCAGATAACTTGAGATCACCTTTGATAGTGCTTTTCGATGCATCGTAGCCACCTCTTTATCTTGTTCCAGCGTCGTTTCCTATCGTTCCTTGAGGATATATCGATAGTAGATACAAGGAGCTCGTATCAAAGAGGATGGAAGGAGGTTGTGTATGCACAGAGAGAGCCAAGGGTTGATCCTTCGGGTGAATCCACCCATATGCATCCAAGTCAGTACACTCCTATAGTTAGAAGAGAGTCTTCTCCTCCGAGGGGATAGCTACTGGCTTCGAGAGTAAGCAGATTGATCTGAGCATAGATTGGCAAGCAAAGACTGTGGTCGCCGTCGTGCTAATCAACACATGTTCTAGTTGATAATGGTGATGGTTGGATGATAGGTCAGCTTCGTGAAGCCTCTACGTAAGACAAGTAAGCGTTTAGGAGGTAAGTCCCTTGCTATGTTAGGTCATGCTGGGTGCTGCGACGCATGCATATACTCAGTCAACGATGCCAAGAGCTCAACGAGTACAAGCCTAAGCCCGTTGTTCCCAGTGCATTCTGCTCTGCCAGCAAAGAACGGAAAACCTGAGGGTGCATCGATACGCAGGAGTTGTAGACATTCACTGCGCATGACAATGCACTATAGTGAGTCATTACACAAGCTTAGCACAGATGTAGAGTCTCCAGTACATAAGATGCATTGAAGTTGTATGTTCACGATACTTTACACCCGCATCTGGATGTCGAAAGACGGGCCTGTTGCATCTTTGCCTTGCTGGATAACAGGACCATCAGTGATCGATTCACCGCCGTGACGCCACCCTCATCGGCCTTTCCATCCATGGCAGAACCTGTGGTAAGCGCGAAGAAGAAGCCGGTCGTGTGCGTCTTGTACGTATAGCATGCCTCCTCCAGATCCCATGCTTACCATGCAGCTGCGGCGCATCAATGGGGAATTCTCCGATACACACCGAGGCAGCTCGCTCCCTTGCACACGCACTACATAGAGCCGGTGTCAGACTGGTCTACGGCGGCGGGACAGTTGGTTTGATGGGTGAGATGGCGCGTACTCTTGTTGCTCTCGCAGGGCCCGACAGTGTCCACGGCATCATCCCCGAACCTCTTGTGAAGTTGGAAAACAACGATCCTTCCTCGCCGTCGGGCCACTGCATCACCGAATCAATCTACGGCCGCACAACCATCGTCGAGGATATGCACACCCGCAAGAGGCTCATGGTCGAAGAGGTGATTCAAGGCGGTCTGGGCGGGGGCTTTGTGGCGCTCTCAGGCGGTTACGGCACAATCGAGGAGCTGATGGAAACCACAACCTGGAACCAACTGGAGATGCATAGCATGCCCATCGTAGCGTACAGTGTTGACGACTATTGGAGCCCGCTCATGAGCTGGATTCAACACGCTGTGGAGAATGGATTTGTGAAAAAAGAAAATGCCGGCATAATCCGCGAGGCGCATGACGCTGAGGAGGTGATGGAATTCCTGGCCTCTCATGGAGTCGCCAAAGGCGAATTGCATGGGGCGTTGGCAACGAGCAAGTTGTGACGTATCTGCAGATGTGAGAGGTGAACCTGGAGGTGGACACTGAGGCTAGCTGACTGGTTTACCCTCAGTCCTGTGGTAGAGTGGCTATGTGGCGAGCCTACGCGACGGCTGGATTGACATGTAGACAACTAGCGTGGTCAAAGTCATAGTCCTGTGTGCGCAGGCATACTTGGTCAAGAGTTTCTGCGGAGGACGGACCGCGATCGAGTGGCAAGTGAAATGTAAGGCGTGGTGTGCGCATGGGTTACGACAGCTCTTTACGACGAGAGACTGCCTTAGTCATGATAGCCAATCGTATTCCGAGTTGTTTCTGCAATGTCTTATGTGACCCAGATCTGAGCGCCACAGCACTGGAGCCACGCATCTGCGTCGGTTGTGTCATCAACTCCGTCTGTCACGCCGTGGTACCAGTGTCCATTTCCATACGGGAGCACACGGCTAAACCCATTCTCCCATACGAACCGGACCTGCACTGCTCCCCTACAATGCGAACAGATACCGCGGTGCACGCCACATCCACAACTTGCCAGTCCAGAAAACAGACCGTAGCGGAAAGATCGAAACATCCACCCCACTGCATACTCCCTGTCTCCCATAGAGGAGGTGCATACAGAGGGCACTATGCGGCGGCCGACAAAGTGTAAAGCAGCTGTGTCAAGTCGTGCGAATGCGATCCTGCGTGTCGGCTCGGTCCACGCATGTCGCCCCGGACAACGGACTATAAGCACCAAGTAGGCCTGACGCAGAGCTTCTGGCGCCAGGTGGGTTCGGGATCGTGTACAGCCCGTATCTTCGCACGGAGGGATGCGGCCACTTTCTCGTGTCAACCACCAACAGACCCTCGCACTTTGCTCGAGATAGCAAGTCAGAGAGACCGTGTTCGATGACAAGACTGCTACGTTAGCCAAGCAGCGAAAGCTGTCTGCCTCGTGTACTCACTGTCTACATGTCGACTGGCAAACGACAATTCCGCCACGCTCCACGTCCCACGACTGAACGTACTACCTAACTTCTGTGTGCTCAGCCATTCATGGAGCCAGATTCGTGTGCCGTGTCGCCATGCTCGACAAGTTGCGCTTATACTGACCCAGTCACGCAGCGTTGCATCTGCTCCTAGTGCCACGGCTATGGTCAAGCAGAGCTCCAGTGGCAGTCTATCGAGCATGTCGGACAATGGATGGGCTGCAAGCTTCTAGCCGACTATCTGGTGTACAGAGCTGTGAGTTCCCTTGCGGAGTTGGCCAATCACAAATAGACACTCTCCTGTCCGGCTTTGTATACCATGTACCCGCACTACAAATTGGGAAGCAGAAAGCTCCGCTCATTGCGTGTAGGATACGTGACGCCAACGCATGTCATGTGTTTGATGCTTATGAGGACTACGGCCCGGGAGTGACGCGCACGAAGAAAGCGCTGGCGGACACACGAAAATCCTGGCCATCGATTTCATATCTACGTAAGCCCGGCGGTCACCTTTGGTGTAAGCAGCTATCATCAAGAGCGAGAAGAAAGTCGAAATCTGGATGGAATGTGCTCAATCACGCAGGAGACACGTTCGAGATCAAGCAGCAGACCGGGGCTTGTCCAGTGCTCAAAGATTTGCCTCTATCGCGAGAGAAATTGAGCCGTCGGCAACGTGCAGCAGCTACCCAGGGAATTGTGCAGCGTGCCGCCGCAGAGTATGCCGAAAGCTTATGCTGCTTGACGTTGCTAGAAGTTGTTCTTCTGCTGTCAGGGGACGGTAGAAGAGATCTGGCCGTAAGCTTCTTACATCACGACTGTCATCGCACCAGTTCAAGTTTCGTGGCTTGCCATGATAGCAAAACGCTTATGTCTCGCGATCTGAACAGGTCTACGTGACGTCGGCCTGCTATCCTTCTATCCAGTGCAGCACTCTCACAAGTGTGTACGAGCTATACACCTCCACACGACATATACACACCAGGCTACCTGCCACCTATACCTGAGTTACTGGAAACTAGACCCCCGCTTGCGCTTCAATTAATCAGCTTGTCTGCTTCAAGATGCCGACAGTGCCGTCGCATCAAGACCTGTCACAGAGGGAGCTCCTGCAACCTCCCAGTCTGCAGAGCGGGTTCAATCACCTATACCAACAGCCACTAGTAGCTTCTGAAAGCGCGAGTGATCTGTGCATCGAAAAAACGCGATTTCCCAGGTTGAGCGGAAAGAACGTCCTGCTTGTCCTGGACACAGAGGACGCTGTCGAAGTTGGTGTGCTCGGGGAAACAGTCGAGAATGGTCTGGCCATAGGCAGCAAATGCATACAGGAACCTGCGTCTGTTGTAGAGGTTAGACAAGTGTACAACGAGCAGGGTGTTAAAGTGCTAGCCAATCGCATACAGGCGATGGTCGATTTCGCGAATCAGAATCAGGAGCGCAACCAGACTGAAGACGTTGGAAACGTCATAATCGGGGCCATCCAAGGCTATGTGCGCACAGCCAAAAGAGACGGCTCAGGCGCTGCGTTTGAGATACTAACACTCTACAACGCCACGACGGGGGAAATTGCACAAAGTGTGTCGGAGGGCGTTCCTCTCCAAGCAGAGTACCTGATAGAAGCAAGGAAAAGAGATATTACCTACGGTAGTGTTTTGGACCCCATTTTCAGCAAAGCGGCGCGAGAGAAATATGGCTATGATCTCCATATCGCCAATGACTGGAGCAAGGCCATTTGTGGACAAACGCGAAGAAAACGCCTGTTAGCGGCTGCTGGAGATCTCAAGTGCGTGTTCACCTGATGTTCTGTACCTTTAAGTCGCTTGGGATAGGAAGAGAAGTATGAGGTAGTTTAGTTCGATGAGTAGAAGCTCTGCGGTCCTTCGCTGCCCGACCGTTTTCAGACGACGAGCATAACAATGAATTTCACGCACACCTCTAATGTGAAGCTTTCCCGTTCAGACCATAGGGTGGATTTGCGCGATGGCTGGTCTCCCACTACTGAGTACATGTCAATGTAGGATATTGGTGCCTCACCTTCGCCCTCTACTTTGAGTCTTACAGGTTGGGACAAAGTACGGCTCTGCAAGGCTACGTCACGCGTCATTTCTGAGTTCCGTGTCCTGTCTCTACACATAGATTACGCAGCAGCGTAGCAGATCTTTCTCTGTACAGTTTTCCAATCACAACCAGTGGGTCCAGCTCCAACAGCGTCTGACTAGTTTTGAGGACGAAATCGCCTCCCCAGCGCTCACCTTGGCGTACAAGAAACGAGTATCGCATGCGATAATACTGAAAGACAACGCCCTTGTCAGAACGTAGCTCTGCACCACTACGCTATGCAAGCAAAAACGTACGTATGATCAGTGGACTACTGATATATCGTCAGCCCGGCCTGACAGCCCTATCAGGAGCCTACTAGAACAAAGCTTCGAGATTGCTCATACGATGCTACTTACGCAGAGACCAGTCTATTTCACAACTAATTATCATGACACCCGGATCCGCCGTCACTGTAGCTCCCGCTAGAAGTAAGATCTCAACTTTATCACCCTACACCAAGCTGTTCCTGCATTTTCTTGGAAACTCATCGTAATTCCGCTGCCTCGTCTCGATCTATAGCTTAGAGCCACGCTTGTTCCCAAATTCAATCCAGTACTTCTTGCCAAACATGAACTTTTTCTGGCCGTCCATACACGTGCTGTCGTCGACAACTTCGTGGAACTTGCTGACGCACATATCATTGCTGATGTCGACTGGGCCAAAACCCGCATCGTCTACCCATCGTATCTTATAGATCCAACTGATGGGACAATCGTATGTGTCTTTGAGCGTAATCGTTGCAACAAGATCGACCTTGTCTTCGAGACGAATGCCATTGTGAACGTAATGGTTGCAGTACTGAGCAACCCCCTGCAAGTAAGTTTCTTCTGTTGGTTGATGCCCAGCGAAATAGCACAATGGGTTCACACCACGACGGCTTAGCGAAGACATGGTAGACAGTGGCTGAGTGGGTATGGATGCGCCACCAGCCAGGAGCATACTAAGAACGATAGCCGCGCGCATCATAGCAGTGGCAGAGACACGAGCGAGACGAACTCGAAAGCGGATCCTTTGGCCTAATGGGAAGCTGCGCAACGAAATACGAATAACCCCGAAGCGAGAACGTGTGCGCTTTGCTCATTCAGAGTCAGCCATAACATTGTGAGGCACGGTTTTCAGGGCGAAAGACATTAAGAATATCCGTTCGTGCGTAGTCTACCTGCATGGCATGTGCGCGTGTCAGACATACCAGCTCGATGGGTTTGGCTGTAAATCTTCGCGAGTCAAAATTATGGACCTTGGGATCCCATGCGATAGTATACTGACATTCTCAGTGTTGCACCAACGCTGCTTGAGTTCGGCGAGATGTATGACCCGCCAGGCGTTTCCAGTAAACGGTACGATGTGGGACTGAATATTCTCTGATCTGCATTGTGTGGACGGCGATCTGGATGAGTCAGTAAGCACTCACCGAGATTGTCAGCCATAGCCATCACGTGACCCTTTGCTCGTAAGCTGCTTATATCGGCCGATCAAGGCCTGCCGGGCAAGAATCGGCTATAATCGTTGGTACTCGACAGTCAGACCGTCGGGTTCTCTAGTACAGTGATCAGCGATGGCGATCCCATCCCTGCAGGCAGCATTCGAAAAGTTAAGTCATCATTATGTCAATGATTGACCAATAACAACAGCCGTTTTGCAGGGACCATCTGGCCATGCACCGTGTACGGAAGGTGAGTCCGTGTGGAATGGTTGAGCAGCTGCATGTAGGGGTGACGCCGCAATCGCAAATCGCCGTACGATATTCAAAGGTCACATGTCAAGTGTACTATCGGATCAATTATCCTTTCATAGTACCGGCCCTAAGCATTGTCCGGTCCACCACACACTACACTCACATGCACTTGCAGTTTCCGCTTTTTGCACGCGGCCCACTTGTCATCCCACGCTTACCCCTGTCTCGCTTGGCCCAGGCCTTCTCTAAATAGACCTAGCACCATCACATGGGCTCTTGTGCGATTAAGATTAAGTTACCAGGATTGTTGCATATTATTAATTACAATACGCCACGTGATGCTGATCATGGCTTGTTAGGTGCACAAGAAACAATGCAAACATCAACGTTACTATGCTGTCATTTTTATAGAATAGTTTAAAGTGTACTGATAACAAATTGAACCTCCAAAGAACTCTCTTCATTGCTGTAAAAGAATGTCCTTTCCACACTGGTTGCATGGTAGATATTGGTGTCCTCGTGGCCTTCGCTCTATATGCAGAAGTCTTTGTGGACCAGATGATAAACGTCTCATTGCTCGTTTGCTTGTTGGAGAAATGCAGCGATAGTCTTGCAAAGAAGCTGTTTACATCTGTCACTTGACTTACCGAGATGGCCTTCTAGTGCAAGAAAAGCTCCTGAGAACGCCGCGTAGGCCTTGCAGTGCTCCCCTTGCATTGCGTGGAGATTACCTATATTTTCCAATGCATCAAGTGCTGGCAAGTATTGTTGAATGCGGATATTGCATAGCGAATTCTCATATCCCTCCAGCGCGCGCTCAAACATCCGCTGAGCTTCTGAGAGCTTCCCTTGTTTGGCATATAAGGCTCCTAGATTGTTGGTTGTATGCAATGTTGATATGTGATTCGGCCCAAGGGTCTGCTCCTTTCCCCGCAGCGCCCATATGTACATTCGTTCTGCAAAATCTGGCTTTCCTTCTTCTTCAAAAAGGGTTGCTAAATTGTTGACTGTTTCGAGTGTCGAAGTCTCGTTTTGGCCGAACTCTATCGCCCGTTCTCGTAGTGCTCGTTTGTACATAAGCTTTGCTTTGTGTAGTTGCTGTTGATCTTGATAGAGGACGCCAAGATCATTCATAGTCGTCAACGTTGACTTGTGCTTAGGTCCGAGCACAGTTTTTTGACCATGAAGTGCACATTGGTACATCTGGTCCGCTTCCTCCAGTTTTCCCTGATTTACGCAAAGAAGTCCCATCAGGTATAATGCCTCTAGTAGAACTTCATCGCTCTGGGTCGTGCCTGAACAAGTCTCGCATGCCCTGCTAAGCTCAAGGATCCACTTTTGTGCGTATTTCACCACCCATGGAAAGCAAGCCTGGACATGAGGCATAAGTCGACGTTGTCCCGCTGAGCAATGGTAAGCTGTATCGCTAGGTATTGCCAATCCTACTGCCAGTACGGCAAGCTGCGACAGCTCCATAGCTGATTGCGTGCCGTGGAAATTGAGCGCCCACCTATGCACCACCGCATGCATTGCATAGCTCCCCGTCTCTTGCCCTTGCTCCACGAGCGAGTAGTTGCACAGCAGCTGTATCGCTCTGCTGAACTCTATCTCGCTACTCGCAATGTCCCCAATCCATCCCGATAATATTCTTGCAGCCACAAGAGAATCTGCACATGCTGCAGCGAACAAGCCATACCACAGGTCTTTGTTGTCAAGAAACGACCACAGCAGCAGCAGGTTGGCCGTATGTTCATGCCTCTCGCGGATCGCCTGGTACGAGATGGCCCACGTCGTCCACACACTACGCTCCGGGTAGTCCTGCAGCGGCGCGTCAGCTAAATGGTCCGACGCCATCAGCTCGCTCCACTGCTGCTCGTAGAACTTCAGGTACGCCGCCAACCCTACTCCGCTTTCTTGTAGGTACGCGCCTGCCTGCGCAATCGCGAGCGGCAGGCCGTCTAGCAGCGCAAGCAGCGGCTCGCTCTCAGCTTTGTCTACAGTTGCCTTGTTAGCTCTACCGGCCTATCTCTAAGCATTCACTACTCCTAGCTTACCGTGCTTTCTCTTGTACCAGCTCTCTAAGATGGCCTGTCCCTGCGCTGTAGACACCTTGCCTAGCTGCTGCGCCTCGCCCAGCTGCTCCAGCCGTGCCAGTCGAGTCGTCACTAGCACCGACCCGTGGTCTGCGCCCGACAGGTACCGTCTTACGTCGTACGCATCAGGGTCGCCCCCTTGCGCTGTGTACTCTCGGTCGACATTATCGAAGATAAGCAGCCAGGCAGTGTTGTCAGGCCGTGCAAGCCAGGCCATGACGTCTTTCACTACCACACCAACGTCGGCATTGCTGTGACTAGCATATCTCCGGCTTGTCTCAGGGATCTGGCCTTGCGGGATCCTGCCCGCGCAGCTCGCGATACTGCGCTTGAGGATGTCCTCACTGCGTCCGTCTAGCCAAAGCACCGAGCTGAACTGGCGATGATGTCGTCGTGCAAACTTCACCGCCAGCTGTGTTTTGCCTATCCCGCCGAGCCCACGTAGCACGTGTATTCTTTGTCGGCCGTTGTGCTGATGTCTAGGCACGAGAACGCGTTCGAGCTCTGCCATTTCGCCCGGCCTGTCCACGAACTGACGCGTTCGTGGGACGCCGTCAAGGCTAAAGTCAGTTTTGTATTCTCCAAAATCTAGACATACTTTAGCTACAGGCCACAATGGAAGATGGCGTTTGCACTAACACTCTCGGCCAGCTATACTGCCCGCGCACGCCTGCATCTGCCCGTGCACCTCCTGCGAGCTGATGTACCGCCGCGTCGCTGCCGCAATCTTCTTAACCTTCTTCGCCTCCTCCAGCCCGATGTCTTCTAGGCCCCGTGCTACGTTGAACCGGTAGTACCGCCCTGTGCTGTCCAGCAGCCCCTGCTCGCGCCGGAACCGCTCCGCCGTCTGCTCCGTCTCCGTGGCTATCGCCGCCAGCGTCTGGCCGATGTTGAAGACGTCGTCCTTGAACGCCTTCAGCGACGGCACCCCCGTCCCAATCGAGACCACGCACTTGACCCGGACCTCCAGCGGCTCGGGGCCCCACGCCAGCTGTGCCTGGTCCCACACCTCTCGTACCGGGTTGTTCGCCCCCGTCGCCCCGTCCACGAACTGCTCGCCGAACCGGCCGACCGCAATCGGGTCGAAGAAGGAGGTCGCTGCGGAGGTCGCCCGGCAGGCTTCCCATATCGTCACGCTGTTGAGCAGGTCGCTGCCGCCGCGCGGGGTCTTGTAGCTGGTAAGGCAGACCGTCTCGCTCGTCTCCTTGCTCGTCGCGCACACGAAGCTGTGGATGTAAGTCTACATTCTAGTAAGAGTACATCCCTCGCCTACACTTTGCACCCTGCTTCAGGGACATCCTTAAGCAGCGCGTCCTCTGGCAGGCCTTGCTGCCTCACTACTTCTTTTACCGCCCGCGCCAGCTCCTCCGCGTCGAAGCGGCCCTGCACCTGGCCCTTGATCGTCACCCGATGCCGCGTCTTGCGGAACACGCGGTCGGAGAGCGACAGGTAGGCTGTGATGCAGTCGGCCACGCTCATCCTCAGCCGGCCCAGCATGACGGCGATTAGGCTGAAGTTCTGTCGTCAGCGCTCTTCTTATATCTTGATAACCTAGTGACTGCTCACCCGCCTGTGCTCGTCCCGCCGATCATGTCAAAGTAGTCGCACGGCTTCGGCGGCGCGTCGGGGTCGACAGCCTCCATCAGCTGCTCGAGGATCATCAGGGCAGACAGGCCGCGGACGCCGCCGCCGTCGAGAGCGAGCAGGCGCAGGTCGCTGCCGGGCATGGTGTGCGCGTCAGGTGGCAGGAGGAAGAGGAGGGAGTGCTGAGGTCGGGTCGGGTCGTGAGACAAGGTGTGGTGTCTGTTCTACATGCTGGCGGTGGCCTCGAGCGGGCATTGCGGCGCAGCGTTTCCGCCCCCAACGCGTGCGGCTGAGGCGCGCGTCTCTGCCGTCCTGCAGCTGCCAGCTTGCATAGTTGGTGGAGGATCATAGGCGGAGCGGCAGGTAGACGCGGGGCTTGCTGGCTGCATGTCGCTTGTTGCTCGTCGCTGTCGTCATCTGTCGCCTACCGGTAGGCTCTGCCTGATGCGACGCGCTTCGACCTGTATATGGAGGTCTCATTAGAGTTGCCGTAAGCTAATGCACTCCGCATGTTCAGTTTCTAGGATCACGTCCGGGCTGTGCATCGATCGTGGCACGGCTGCTTGCACTAAAACCCGCTCCCGTAGCGCTTTGCACAACGCCAATCTGATCGACGCAAGCTCTTAGCGCGGTTCTCCGTACTTGCTGCAGCTTTGCTGTTCGCAGGGAAATAGCTTAACATCCACGACATCTCTCACCCAACTTCATGCTGAGAGACGATGTTTCGCGAGCGTGTGTCATGCTGCTGCTGCGCAGCTCTCTACTCGCGTCCTGTCATTGGTCGATTACGTTGACACGGGTCAGCTTATGACGAGTGGCTTCCATGCGATTCCCCTCTTAGAGAACATGGGTGATCTCTATGCGAAGCGAGCAGAGAGTGCCAAAGCTCCAGCGATGTACGCAAAGGCTCTTTCTGGGCTGACGAGTGTGCTCGGTGCGTCGAGCGAGAGGTGCATGGGTTTATCCGCGAAGATAGACGCTTTGCCGAGTGCTAGTAGAGAGGGGGGAGGATAGTCGAAACTTCCAACAGTAGGAGAGAGGCCTGCACCACAGCACGACCGAACGAAGAAGGGCTCAAAACTGACAGTGCGAAGACTCGTGCGGAAGTTGAGTTAACAGCAGGCTTTTCTTTATTGCTCTATCCATAGTAAAGCTATGCTCTAATTGTTGGATCCAACGTTGATCTTCTGTTTTCTGTAAAGACTACCTGTGCTTAGAGAACCGTACCGTACGCTGTAAGATGCTTACTAATGATTGTAAGAAACAAGTCCAGCAGTTTTTGTGGGGAAGGAGCGAGAGGTCGTGCTAGGCAGAGCTAGAGCGGTTGAGGAAAGGCCTGCGCTAAGCGAGACAGGGGTAAACGTGGGATGACAGTTAAGCGGCGTGTGCAAAGCGGAAGCTGCAAGTGCATGGGAGTGTACGTACTCACAAATGAAACTTGTTGCAAACAATAAGTATATAGCGCAACTGTAAAATCGTGCCACAAATTTCGATCGTCACTCCCCTGCCGGCTGCTCACGCTTCCCCCGAAGTGTAGGTTACCAAAACTATAACAAATGAGTCATACGCAATCGCACCACCTACCATGACAGAAGCTTTGGTTGCGAGGTAGACGACATGCCATCGAAAGCCTTGGTTTAACAATTTTACTCCACCTACAAAAGGCAGTCTTGTCAAGGGCATTGCGAGAGCGATAGGGCGATACTAGGATGCGGCATAGGAGGATGTGTAGGCGAAGTGAAATCTCGCACGGTTTGCGAGAGCCACTCCTGCAGCCTTGTTAATGTTGGAAACATGAACGAGCTCAGCACTGTCGTTGTCTTTGTGCTGACCGATATGGAAAATACACAAAAGCTCACATGGAACGCAATTACGGTGAAGTGCTGCAGCTGCCCTCGGAAGTTCAAAGACTTTTCAAAAACGATAGCTCACATAAAAACATGGCCATACCTGACGAGCTTGGCTCTGAAAGCCCTGAACATGGTTGCAACTCAATGCTTCCAGGCGAGCAAGTAACATCATCGATTTCAACACGAACAATCCAATAGGCTCATGTTGGCATATGTGAGTGCAAGAGTGCCAGTAACCACCACTGTATGTTACGTTTCGTCGGCCGCTCTTAAACCAGGAGGGTATTTGCTGCGTGGACTGGGAAGTTGCATGCATCGTGAGCGCCGTGACGAGATGCGAGTAGGAGGGAATACAGTATCAGGGAGTGTGATTACTCTGATACAGTATCGTCTTTTCATTGTTAGGAGTGCAATTGCAAGCTCCGGACTCACATAGATTTATTCCGACATATCTTGGGCCAGAAGTGTCCGAGCACGTCGAGATTCCTAACGATTGAGATACCCATGAGGTACATGAACAGAAAATACATTGTGTGACAATCTATGGATATTCTTCTTTCGAGTGCCAGTTTCCATAGCTGGCCTTGACTATGACACCCTCTGGTCAGGTCATGGCAGAGCGTGCTGTTAACAACGAAGAAAGGGGTAATTAGGAACCTATGACCTCCTGCTGTCACTACCAAGGAACATCGCATCTTGCTGTGTTTTCGCTACGGCGCGTTAGTGGGCTGAGTGTCAAAAAGCATTGAAGTGACGAAGTTTCGGGCGCCAAACAACTGTTTTTGTCTTTGTTCCGTCGTCTGCGACCACCACGTTTTGTTTGGCTGTAGACTTTTGGTGCGGAACATATGGTACCTGTTCCCATCTAAGTTCGCAGGCTCGAGTGCATCGCTTGACTGCCACAAGGTCTTCGTATGTCAGCAGATTTTGCCACAGAGCATACACCTCGTAACCACCTTGTAGCTGCATGTTGAGGCACAGAACGACAAGTTCTCCATCAGCGGAGTAGAAAACCTCGCAAGGTTTGACATAATCCTCCAAAAACGGCGAGACACCAGACTTAAAGACTGCAGGCCATAAGAGAAGCGGAGTTTGGAGGAGTTGCCGTTTCACCAGCGTCTGATAGGCTCCGCTCGCTACCATATCTTTCCTCAACTTGTCACGCTCTGTTTCACGAGATACACTTTCCGAGTCATCTTCGACGCCACCCTCAAACAAGGGTATGCGATCTGTGGGCTGTCCGTCGTCGTGTGAGCAGAATTTGCTCACAAGGCTCTCCAGGAACTCATCAAGCTCACGTCGGCTGCCCAGATCGGTTTTTCTCATAAGCCGCTTGACTTGTCGTTCCTGTGACTCTGTTCCCGTCCCGTATCTGCAGAATTCTTGGGGCAGAAAATTCCAGAGAATAAGGAGTTTATCACGGATGCGGTCCTTGTCTGTTGCGAACCTATTGAGTAGAAAATAGGCTTCTAGAGCATCGATCGCACCATGATGCATGTGAATCCATACTCGGTAGCGACTTTCAAGATCCTTTACGAATTCTGTTCGGTCTTTATTCAGTTCCCGAAGGTAAGTACCTTTCCAATTGCTACCATTCTTGATTTCATATTTTTCCCAAGCGTAGAATCTTTTCCTTGAAAGCATGCGGCGAGTTTGTTCTAGCTGCTCCTGTGAGGAATGAGAAAAGAAATTGACGTCGTTTGCGAAAGCTCTGTATTGCATGTCAAGCCAGTAAAGACGGGCATTAGATTCCCGATCGACATCGTCTCTAGGACAGATCTGTGCTGGAATGAAACCTTCTTGGCAGTGGTTCACGCTCGCTGGACGGCGCATTGCGATTCGCGGAAGTTAGATACACCAAGGGATAGGTTCTACAACGATCGAATCGCCCCGAGACCTTTTGTGTAGCTGGCCTTGTGATATATATCAAGGGTACCTGCGCTTCCCTGGAATCCGCAGTATCGTTGTAAGCACGAAGATAAGCAGCTGATGAAAACATGTCAGCGGCTGAGTTTTTCATAATATAAATGATTGTTCCTGATTACTATGCCAGGGAATTCTTATGAACAAATTATCCGAGTAAAGCTGGCTTGTTATGCACGCGTCGTTGATCTGGCGATAGAACCGGACGTCGACAGTGCTTAACAATCCATTTCCAGGCCTCTTCTGATCTAGTAAACAGTAATGTCTGCTTTTGTAGCAAGCGGTATGCGGCGTGCGCACTGGGCCTAGAATTCTGGTCTATGCGACAACAAAGAAAGGAGCCGTTTTGTAATCTGTCGCTTATGCTGTAGGTATGTTGTGATAAAAGTTCCTAATGAGCAAAGCAGCTCAAGCTGTAGCCGGAACTTATGCTCATGGAACATCGCAACAGGTACATGAGTTTCTGTTCAGGCATATCTTATTATGAACATCTGTTGCGCATTCCAGCGTCCGTGATCCAACATACCTAAACACCTAGGGCGGATGGTAGCGCCGTGGCGTCTGCTTCCATCATGCGCAGGCTGGAATGACGTCGATAGCGACAATCAAGTAGCTCGATAGATCGTTCTCAAAAGTCTCGCAATGCAACCTATCAGGTAGGAGCTGCGTGGTTCTCGGCCTTGGGAACAGTGGCATGACTGGACACATACTACAAAATAGCCAGGAAGCGGTCGCTGATTTCTACGGAGTACCTCTGCCTCAATCCAGGCCTTCGCCCCTGTGCATCGTTGCAAAAAGGCTTGTGCGTAAGTTATGTGGCCACTTCCCGGCGCTTGCAGATTGCGCGGCACAGACGTTTGCAGCGGCTTGGCCCATCCCTGTCCACACTACAGCGTATACAGAAGGTGTATGAAGCGAGCGAAACGCGCTTGCTGTAGGCGCCGGAGACTTGATTACTCAGTTCCTCGCAAACCCACTTCGGCGGCGTAAGCAGCTTATCAGTCAACACACGCGCACAGTTCTTGTCGTGATAGCTTGGCGCCGAGCCGGAGAACCCTCCAAAGTGCTTATGCTGACGTCTCAACCGGAGTGAAGCACGTCAACAGGTAGGCATTGCTCTTCGCTCCTTTCCTCGGCAGCCTTGCTCCCATGTTTCGTCCACTTCTGAACCGAGACTGGACATGGGCATACACTCGCATGCACTTGCAGCTTCCGCTTTGCACACACGGATTGTTTGTCATCGCGCACGGAACATTGATCTGTCCAGTATGCACTTGCTCTGAAAAGGCCTAGACTTTGTAGACACTCCAATCCCATTGGTTCGGGGATCGAGCAACAGAATGACTCATAGCGATGCTAGTACTATTTGGGTAAGGTCATCACTGAAGGGGAGGGGCTGGGCGTGGGATCAAAAGCTCCCGACTCACACGAACCGGAAGCTGCAAGTGCATGCGAGTGTACTGGTTCTGCAGACCAGCCGGAGCGATGCAGGCAGTTTCTCACGACTCATGCGGTAAAAGCTCACGTGACGATCGTGGCGCTTAGACATGTGACTGCTGTGATTGGCTACCCTGCAACGATGCTGCAGTTGCTGCTACACGATGAATCACTCCGAAAGCAGCATCGAAAGCGGGCTAGACAAGTATCATAATCCAGCCTGCGATCATGTAATTCGTTCCTGAGGGCGCAGTCGCATAGTCATAGCAGTCAATTACAATTAGACGCAGAGAAACTGATTGGAAGACGCTTTCGCGAACTTGTTCCTTGTATCTTACTGCCAGCTATGCGGTGTGTTGCTTCAACATCCCGCTATGATCGCGCACCTGCTCTACTGACTACTGTGCTTTCTGACTCAATTCTTGGACTGATGCGTGGCGAAGCCGACTGTTTTCTTCTCTTCTAAGGAAACGTAACATGAACCCAGAGCAACTGCGTTTCCTGCATAGCAGCAGTTTTTGGACTCTTTCTATGAGTGACAGACAATCCAGTAGGTCGACGACAGCCAAGTAGAGTACAAGATACAACTCAGAGTTATGCGGAGTTGCGAAACACAGCGGAACCGTGTAGAAGAGAAGGGCAAATGGGCTGTCTTCACATCGGGGTCGTTTTTGCGTAGACAAGCACACCACAGCAGCATAGCATACTACACACCCGGGAAGCGTGAGGTGTCTAATAGTGGATGCAAGAAGCGTACTTCGCACAATCAATTTAAGAATATCGTTCGACCAAATCGCAGTAGGTAAGATATCTCTCTACCATGTTCCATAAAATACTTCCCTGCGTGGATCCTAAGCTGCTGCTATAGACTTGCTGCAAAATCATGTGCTCTCCACCTGGTTCTCCGATGTCAAAACACCTTCATCAATCCCCACCAACTTGGAAAACTGGTACCAGAGTTTGGTCAAGTCACTTCTGTGGTTTGTTGGCAGGCTTTCAACGAACTCCTTAAAGGATAACCCCAGTTGCTGGAACTTTTTACAATCAGCTTCTGTCGGAGAGTTTTTCTTGTCTTCCATCTCTTCTCGAGCCAGAGTGGTCAATTTGCCAGATGTCGTGGACCCGAAACCACTTTTGAATTTCGTAGCCGCATCCATGCCGAGCGCTTCGACGAAGTCGCTTTCCGGCAGCCAGTTGACAGATTCTCCATCTTGCAGGCGATAAACGAAGAGTAATGTGCTGTTGTAGTCCAAGGCCGTACCATGTGATATCTTGCTGTAAGTAGCGTACTTCAGCCGGGTCAGAGTTTCCGGAATGCTGAATTCTGGAAGCTTTTTGCAGGCTTCTATGTCTCGTTTCTTACAATCTCTTCGATGTAGGACTTGAAATACGTCTCCTTCTTGTACCAATCTCCACGGGCTGTCCTTTGCTAACACTTTTGCCTTCGCGGCGTCGCTTGGCCTGTCATCGATTTCCGTGATGTTTGCTTGAGACATAAGAGATGGTAGCAATGTACTTGGTCGTGCAAAGGTAGCTTGTTTCATTTACTTCAGCCATATCCATGTCTTTATAAAGGTGTGAAGGCAGTGAGAGTAACTGGAATAAGCATCATCGGCAACACGACCGAAAGGAAAGTCTGTATGACAAGATCGTCGAGTGTCAAGCGTTCTTCCTTCTCGGAGCTACAGCGGTCCTATGTGCTTACTTCGCTAACTGTACTACGTCTTACCACGTCAATCACAATTCAGATCAGCGCACTTTGACAGTGAGAAGGAGTGTTATATGGTCAATCCGAGTGAATATGCATGCAGTTGCGATGTTCCTTTTTGGCCCATCCCTCTTTCTGTGATCGATCCGCACAGCATCCTGGCAGCGTTCACCAGGGCTGCTACATGTTCTATGGAGATATCTCGGAAGACTGAATGTTCCTGATTCTGGTCAGCCATATGCAGGTAATCGCACGACGAAGAAGAGATGGAAACTCCTATGGCTACAGCAACGATAAACAGCTGACCCTTGGAGTTGAACAGCGCTCCTATGGGGCTGCGATGTCGTCTGGACCAGGCAGCAAGTGAAACAATAGTTATCGATGTATCATGCTGAGCGAACAATTGCAGTTCAATCAGGAAGTAGCCGCACATTGCTACACTATGCTTCTGATAGCTTACTGACCATCATTGCGCTACTGGATAGGATGACGTAGCCTTCGTCACAATACTTGCTTGCTTCTGCGTCATCGTTTCTCAAGTTTTCTCATGTTTTCGTGCAAACAGACAACATCCCCCATTATGTAACAAAACCACCCCGGAGCGAGATGACTATATCATCTGGTCATCCTAAGTCATTCCCACACGAGTCTTTGGAGTCGCAGCTAGTATACGACAATTGGCGCACCGCCAAAGAAACTACAGTAACAGATTACGCACGTACTGTCATATAGGTACATCGTCGTAGCAAGGGCGTATCTTGCTTACTGGTCCAGATACCCATGGTTTCCTCGTTACGGAGTAATTCTCGCTACCGAGTGTGGAATACATCTTCTACGAACTAGAGAGGGCGAGGAATGGGAGTAAGAGGAGTGCAGAGATAAGCAGTTGCACGATGTCCTTCATCTGCTTCTGTTCAACACTCTTTGAACTCGTCAGCACGAGAGGCGCATCGTCATGCTTGGGGGGGATCACGCTGACGGGGCGCGTGATACACATGTCGTTGGCAAAAAGGCCAGAGACATATCATGGCTGAGTGTCCCCGATGGGGTCCGCTCTTGGCTGCCTGCATTTGCCCTCGAAGATGCGATATCCGGCACGTGCTTCACTCTTGGTGCTGACAGCCAACTGGGCCAACGCCCACTCATGGGTTGAGCAGCTCGCCAACATTGCCTCCAATGGCTCGTATGTGGGCAGTTTTGGCTATCCGCGAGCTTTTTCAGACAAGACTGTCGGCAGCAGCTTCAACCAGGAAGCCAACTTATGGCTCCTGCCACGCGATGCAGGCTTCATCAACGAAAGGGATCTTCTCTGCCACCCATCTCAACGGGTACCTAACCAGGCAGGTACCTTTTCCCGTTTGCAGACTAGCCCAGACAGCGTGATTGCGGTGCGCTATGCTGAGAATGGGCACGTCACTCTTCCTGGCGGTGGGACTGATCTCGTGGGAAAGCCAGAAAAGGGCGGTACGGTATTCGTATTCGGCACAGAAGAGCCACGCTCTGATGAGACTCTCCAAAACGTATTGCACTGGACGCGTGATGGCACGGGTGGCGATCAAGGAGGCAGACTACTGACCGCCCAGAACTTTGATGATGACAGGTGCTATCAGCTTAGAGCTGACGTTACAGCGTTGGGTGAAGAACGCCGGTTGCGGACACCGAACCCAAAGCCCGGGCAGCCCGGTTCCGACCATGAACTGCTCTGCGAGACGGATGTACGGCTGCCAGATGACATTACCGTCGGCCAGACCTACACCCTTTATTGGGTGTGGCAATGGCCCACAGCACCTCAGCAAGAACCTGGGCCCGTCAATGGGAAGGACGAGTACTACACATCCTGTATCGATGTTGACGTTGTTGCTGACTTGACGCTGGACCAAAATGGCGCTCTGCTCAAGGACCAGGACCCAATGACCAGAGCTGTGCCAAACTTCGAGTCGCGCACTGCGTTGACCGTCGACCCGCTGGCATTGTCGTCCCAGGCGGGCTTTGGACAACCCACTACGACCAGCGGCCAGTCTTCTTCTGTGAGTCCGACTGCCGCAGCTTTGCATCGACGACAGTCGACTGCATAGCTTTTGTGTTCTGGCGGCTCATGCGCAGGCCGTCGTCTCGACAAAAGGTGGGCATGGATAGTGATAGGATGTTGTCAGATGGCAGCAGGAAGTAGGATATCATGTAGTCTAGCGCTTCGACAGGCCGTCGCGAATACGATATTATACCTTTATTTCTACTCGCTACCTTTTTGAATCTGGAGGCTACTACCCTCACTATATGGTTTTCGCTGCTGGATGGGATGCAGACTCGTGCAAACTAACGAGGGAGCCAATGTATAGGCGGAATGAGATTTACAAGGGCTGCTCGTGATTAGTGGACACCGAAATCAAAACAAGCACGTAGTCTGTAACCATCAGCTGCTGGTGAGAAACGTTGTGGCATTGTATGCTGCTACTGCGAGAATGACGGAGCTGCCTGATTCCGGCACTTTACGAGAGATTTCCTGCTCGCGCGCACTCACTTTCCACCATCACATACTCGTCGTCTAGAGTCGCCGCATGCTGAGGCCCTGCCACCATGCTATTCGGCTCAAGCACCTCAAATTCTTCCTCTATCAAAATCTCTATCCTGTCCGCGAGACGGAGAGCCGCCATATCGCGCACAAGCTGCGCGATCTGGCCCCGCTGGTTGAGATTTTGCTCGAGATCGGAAGGGTAGGTCATCTTGGCGCAGGAAGCAGAGCGAGGGCGGGCCTTTCCGTAATCTGCATCGGTTGAAGAGCGCCCGTCGTGATTGGCTGCGTCTTTGCCAGTGGCTCTGGAATTCATCGTGAAACCTGAATGTGCCGGTCTGTCTTTGTCCGTATCTAGGGAGGCAAGGCCGAGCGCACGTGGGGTCAAGCTGAGGGGTGTATATCTCCAACCCGCTCTAGTCGACTTCAAATACAGGGTCAGGATGTGCGCTCCATAAGCAAGCAGCTCGCAATGCTTTGACACTGTCGGGACGAGAGTCATCCATCATGGGGTTGATGACAGGTAAGCAGCATCATTGCTGACAGGAAAGCAAGTCTCCGGTCGATTCTCGCTCATTGTTTACACGAACTTGCTATGTGTGGCTGATACCTCTGTCATCGTAAACAAGCAGCGATCCAACTAGCTCTGCCTATGGTCACTGGTATCTCTGTCTTTCTCATCTGTGAGCCTGTCGCAGCGAACCACGACTAGCAGCCCGCACGAAGTCGAAGATAGAGCTTCTGATTAGTGGTTTCGAGAGGCCTTTATTCGAGTGCTTCTACTATACTTTCCATCTGTGAACTTTGTGCCGCGGGCAGAAAATGATCGATCCTCGTTTCCAGTATGTAGCACAATTGCATGCGCTCCGCTGTACAGTCAGCAATAAGCACAATAGCATGTGAGGCTGTTCCGACCCAAACATAACCTTCCCAGTGTCATCACGACATGCGACGTGTTTGTTTCTAGTGGTGCATCCTGGCAGATTCTCTATAGACTGTTGGTTGCTGGTACTGTGTCCAAACCCGGTCGACACTGGGCTTCACTCTACGTGCGTGCTGTAGGGAGCGCACAGGAAAATACCCAGGTACAGTTGTGCCTGTGACAAGGCACGACAAGCCAAAGATACTGTGCATCAGAGCGTCGTCTTGTATTGTCTTTACCTACAACAAAGTTTGCGTGTCCTATGTCCACGAGTGATGTACATACAGCCTACACCTCAGCTGGAGCTCACAAGCAGTTCCCTCTGGTACGCTGCCTTGTTCTTGATGCGGAGTATGAATGCGCGACTGGCCCATGAGGTTAGCTTGGAATCGCGACTTCGCCATAGTATATGCTCATAACGTACATGGGATCGTACATTCCATAGCTCTTCACTACCGTCCAGCCACTTGATTTTACTCTGAAAGAGATGTCAGCATCAACGAAGACGCCGTGTCGTGCGTCTAGGTCAAACTAACCCTTCATGCTCCACTGACGGGTAGGGGTCTAGTCTATAGGGTGGGAGCTCCGAATCCGGCGAGGGCGCGCCAGATCGCTCAATTGGGTCTGAGTAGTATGGTTGTCCAAACAGGCGACGGACCGGATCACGTCGATATAACAAGACGACTACGCACATGTTCGGAGGCAAGATTATCGGAAGAGAACTGTGTGTTGAGGGTGGGCAACAATAGCCGTCACGCGTTGTAGGTAGGGAATGCAAAGTTCGATGCACTGCAACGTGGGACTGTCCTGTCGACTTGACAAATCTCGTCAGCTGCTCTGTATATAGCAGAGTATGGCTTACCCGTCGCAAGAGAACTGTCCATAGACCGTCCCTCCTGACTGTAAGCTGCTTACGCGGAATCTCTCACGTTACAACCGACTCGACTACCACAATGGGTGCATGCACTGACTGCGAGACGCGTTCTCCCACGATTAGAGCTCGTGCTCCCTTGGGGACCATCTCCGACAGGTAATGCGACACCGGTACTGCGGACCGGATTCTTCAACGATAGCCCGTGATTCGTCATGCTAGCCACCACGCTGCGAGGATGTGACCATGATTGTCGACGCAAATGTTTTGAGGCATGCACCATTACCGACTGCAGCTTTCGCAATGGTACCTTGCTTCCTGCTGAATTAGTGCCCTTGGCACACGGCATGCTTTGAGCGCCAGGTTCGATAGAAACCATGCTAGATATGGCTCGCTACCATGGGCCAGTGTGCCCTCGAGATCTTGAGCCTTGTTGCTAATCATGCCATGCGTTTGCATCCAAACGAGCAGAGCTGGGATACTACCAGTGATAGACAACGCATCCTGTCTTAGCTTTTCATTCTGCAATACCTCCGTCCAAGTGTACAACGGCCAGTCATCTCGTGCAGATCTGCTCTCGTCTAGCATGCAGGCGCGCAAGCGCTACTCTTCTCGATATTCACGCTAGATGTCTTCTACATGACAACATTGTTCTTCGATACTACCCATCTTATCGAAGTCGGCCTGTGTTCGGCACCGACTCTACTGCCTCGTTGCCAACCAATACTCGTCACCATCTAGACCAGAGACAAGCCGCTAGGGTTAGATCTGCGCGTACCGATCGCGGATGGCGAGACCTCTCAGCGGTAAGCCGAGTCCACTTTCAAGGCATGGCAGTCGCAGGCATGCAGTGGACGGTGAACCCTGAACAGCCCCGGGTGGATGGAAAGACGAAGACATCGAGGACGGAAAAGAGCGAGGATAAACAAGATGCGGACTTGAGACAATGATTTTCGATAGACAGAGTAGCTGAGTGTTTGCAGGGTCATGGGAGAGCCAATAGCAACGATCAAAAGCAGTCTCCTGTCTTTTCCAACTCCCTAATCATGACAGGGAAAGCTGGTTCGAGCTTTGCCTATGTGCAGGCCGTAGGGCAACCATTCTCACCAAGCCTTCTTCGTAGAACCCACGGGCAGCAAGATATGCTTATGTCTCATGTAATCATGGCGTGTTACCCTATCTCTATCCTGTGGACAACAGATGGTACGAAATGGATTGTATCGTCTGCATTCCATACCTTCCCTCCCTGGTGCGACCATACCTGCAGCGCTTGCAATGCATCGCACAGTCGCATCTCCCTAGGCAGAATCGTTCCTCAAAGAGGACGGCCTTTGTCTAGCGTGTCGTGCTGAGAGTACGCGCGCATCAGACCTCGCGTGTAGAGCAGTGCCCCGCCAACAGCCAGGACGTGCATAGCCTGGTGGCTCGCGCCTGACACGCCCACAATCTTCTCCATCCTCTTGTCCAGCAGGTTGCTTGCGTAGATGGCCCCTCCTGACCCGTTGACGATAGTCATGGCCACAAAGTCTGCGAGGAAACCCGTATCGTGCCCTGCCGTATGCAGATGCCAATAGCGCAGCGCAGGAACGGCTGCAACACTGCCCATCACCACGTGCGTGCTGACGCGAACGCTGCGCCCAGAGCTGCCGCACAGCCAGCCGGTGAATAGGAACATACAGCAGACCATAGCCGCGGCGGTGACAAGCAGGATGCTTCCCTGTCGCTCGGAAGAAGGCCATCCAGGGCAGAGTGCTGCGAAGGACATAGAGGAAGCCCAGATAGCACACACAATTCCGACGTGATCGAGACCCAGCCAAACGTCTGCTGTCTCATGGTCCGCAAAGATATGGTAGAGTGTCGAGCATGCAAAGCAGAAGGCGTTTGCCACCAAATATGTAAGAACGGCTGCAGCACCAGGAGAGGACAGACTCGTGACGGTGCTAGCGAAGCGTGCTGCGTATGCGGTGAACCACAAGGCGGCGAGCAGATGTGACCATGTGTTTACTGTTTCGGTATGAATGCGCGCGATCGAGACGACGGCGTCCCGGTAAGACGTTGTGTAGATTCGCCGTCGACTGAGGCTTGAGCAGCTTGTTCGTTGACCGACGCTGGCCATGACGCGAAGGATGTTCCCCTCGAACCATACAAAGATGTGTCTTGTGGGCGAACGTGTTCATAGACTAGCCTTGGGCTTGCGGACAGTGACAAGTGATGATCTGCCAGGACGTTGGTGCCTCACCAATCTGTATCACGCATCACCCCCTGAGTAGGGAAGCATAGCAGATACTCCGTCGATTTGTGCCGCTCGCTGCATGCGCTTACCATGCGTGGTGAGCTAGATTACGTGCTGTGTGCGATCGTGCTGCAGGGCGGAAAGAACACCATGCGACTTGAACAAAGAGACGTGGAGACAGGCAGAGCAGTGTCCGTCAGTGTTTGTGGTTTTATCAGAGCTCTTCGCAAAGGTGCTACCCTGGCGAGTTCGAGCAATCAGTGACTCTGCGGCTGACATGCTGTACTCATATCGACCGTCGAACAATAGCGTGTAGTGATGTTCGTCATGACCAGAGATGCAGGCGTCAGAAGCTGCGTCTGAGAATCAGAACACTCGGTAGGACCGCATCAAAGCCACTTTGAAGTGAACTTCATACGATCCTCGATGACGGACGACCCTGGGAACCGACATAAAACTTACCGCGGTTCTCATCAAACGTCATGTAAAGACATTTCTGTGCGGTGGTTAGTGAGAGGGGCGTTTTATCTGGGCTGATCACCTACCTCAGAGACTGCACGGGCCAGCCTCAGAATCCTCTGTTGACGATTCTTCACTGTGCTGGCCAACTCCAAGTATCTCTCCTCTTCATCATGCTCTCTCTTGAACCACCACTCAGGGAAGTAGTTGTGCGCCCAGATTAGGCCCCTCATAAGGTAATCCTCAGGTAGCGGCGGCTCATCTTTCCTCTCGCCCTCAGCAGGGAATGGACTGCTAGCGAACAAAGTGTCGATGTCTGGTGTTGAGCTTTGTGTCTGGCTTTGGATCTGATTCTCGGTTTTGACTAACGTATTGAGAAATGCAACAAGTTCAGTCCAAGGCGCGTCCTCCATAAGATCAGAAATGAGCTTTTCAGAGATGGGCTCTTCAGAAACGATGCTCAAGAGGAAAGCGAGCATGACGTGTACGTGAGGAAGCACGTTCTTGTCGCCAATGCGGCGAAGGACGAGAGCAAACGTCTCGTAAGTAATTAATATGGCGTGAGGAATCATGCCACCCTTTACCCATGGTTCCACCTTCACAGTTGCCTCCTCATCTCCTTTCAGTGCCCTCAGAATGTCTTCTTTATTTAGTTTTGGCTTTGGATTTGGTTGGTCGGCTGCAGATGCACTCCGGGGCTTGCTTCCGAAATCGCTTTGACCGGAGTCCTGTTGCTTGGAGCTGATCTGATGAAGGAAAATCTGGCGAAAAATGCTTTCTTCGAGCCCGTATTCGAACCAACCGGCGATATTGGCTATTGCGGTGTAAACGCCCTGCTCTTTCCACTTTGCTGTTACGCGTCCGATGTGATTGTCTAGGTCTTCAATGAACTCTGGCTTTGCGCTCAAGAAGCCGACTGTGAGCGCTTCTTCATTCTCTCGCTGTTTGTCTAGTGGTCTAGTCTTCTCAAATTGAAAACCGTGCGCTTTGATGAAGCTAGTATGGTTTGGAGGAACAGTCGTAAGAGTTGTGCCTGGACGACCAAGGATTGGGTCGAACAGAGTCAAGATCGAGTCTCGTGCCCTCTGGAATGGTTTGACGCTAGTCAAAGACCTGGAGTAGTAGTACATCTGTTGCATCGCATCGGGTCGTGCCAGGATAGCCTTATGATGATACAATCGACCCACAGTAGGATTCTTATCAGTGGCTTTCGTGTACCAAGAGCGCGCGACACCCGCCCAAGTCTCGCGATCGCGGACATCCTCATCCTCAATAGCCATCCGGTAGCGTCCCAGATCTCCTAGGCACTCGATCCACGTATCCTCGAAAGCCGGAACTGTTTCGTACAACAGCGCCATCATCTGATACGCCAAATATATGAATGCCAGCATGTAATCGATACTGTCAGGAAGGCGCCTCCGAAGTAACTCCAAAAAAGAATGAATCCCATGTTTCCACATGCGTGCCGGCATGGAATATTTAGCCGCAAGACGCCGAAGGGCGGGTGAAGCGGATGGATGCTGACTAGCCAAGAAAAAATCATGATGCTCATGTAAGAGCGTACGGTGAAGAGCGATCAAGGCCTGCCAATGATCAGACGCAAGTTTGGTAGTACTCTTTTGGTCAGCAGCAGCTTGTGCGCGATCCACATCTATACACTTGGTTTCCACCATAGCTAATCCTGCGTAGATAGATTTCACTTCAGATGCAAGCTGCTCTTGCGAGATAGGTCGACTGTCAGGCTGCAATAACAGACCCGGATATCGAGGATCATAACGCTGGAGCTCAATGAGACCTGGTTGACGTTGAGCTTGCTGAGGTTTAGGTATAAACCTTTGGGTAGTCCGAGCAGGTGAGTGATGTTTTGGTAATTGGAATTGAATACTCTTCGTAGCTTCTGCTGAAAATTCGCTGGAAGGCTTGGGCGTCGCCTGATATGGGGGTGGGGTACCTTTAGTGCTCTGCTTAGGGTCGAAAAGGCGTGCATCTTGTGGTTTTGGCCGTGTCCGATCCGATACAACAGTATGAGGAATCTGTCTCGAGTACTCTGAATCGAATACTTCCACGTGGGAAGGACCCTTTCCTCCCGGGCTAGTGAACTCATGCTCTGCCGGTCGTTTCCTACTGGACGGCGGCGAGTTTCGTCGCGAGCCCTTTCCTGAGTCTATAGTAAGATCCCCAATATCAGGTGCTGATGGATCTCCTGCAGTTGCAGCTGAAGAGCAATTCGATCTTCTAAATTTGTTAATAATTGATCCAATAAGTGTCACACAACGCAAATCTGTCCAAACTGACCTGAAATTTATACTCAGCTCTCGAAACTTTTCTCGTGCCTGTCTTGAGGTCAAACCCTCAAAATCGGCACGATGGTCTATCCTTCCGTGGTCATATAGCTGCTCAGCGGTTAGGAAAATCTGACCCTCGTGTCCTGGGTAAGGACAAGTGTGGGTCTTATTGGCTGCGCTCTGAGTTTTGAGCGCCTGAGCAAACTTCGATTGTACAAATCCACCAGTATCCATTATGTGACAAGAATTCTCAAGTGTGAATCTCTTTTCCGTACTCGAGATGGCGTATGCGCCAGGTGTTCGGTGGGAAAGACGCAGATGAAATGTAGATTGGTTGTGGAATCGATGCAGACGGGACGACGACTGGTGAAGCGAAGATTTCGAGTATGGCGATGGGCGGTGTAGCGAAAGGTAACAGCACAATTGGTGGTAACTATCTTGCCTCTTAAACGAAGCTCTTCCCTAGCAGCCCATAGGCAAGCCGCAGATTTGCGAACAAGGCAAACAAGGCAAACGCCAAGCCTCTATTGACAGCGGCCTCAGATCCGAGCAGGCCGCGTGCACCTACCTTGCGCGCTGCATAAGCACCAGCAGGTACCGGGGAGGCCTTGTGCAGCTGGCAGGAGGACCTTTGCCTCAAAGTGCAAGGGCATGGTCAGCGTTTGTCAAGTAGGCAAACGCGTGGTACCACACCAAGCGCATTCATTTCCACCCTGTCTTGTTGATGTAGCTCGCCGGACGACCTCCTGACTGGCCCCTGTCAGCGATGCACAGGGAGGCGAGGTGAACTCTGTTCGTCAATATAGCATTGTATTCAGGCAACAAAGGCAACCCAATCTTTTTGTTGTAGCCTCATGGCTGCCGTTTGTATCCACCTCGGTCGCGAATCAGCGAGACCAGGGCTGATTGATTGCAGCCTTGTCTTCTGAGCAGGGGAGGAAACGTCAATGGACGGCCTCTGCGATCCGATTGTGTCTAGAGCTACGAACAATACGCTAATGGCGCCCACCTCTCGAAACGCGACTAGTGCGCCCACCAGCGATACTGCTTACCATCCGACCGAAGCCCATGCTCGATACCATAATTGTTCCTGCCACGCTGCGTGCATCGACGTCACGAATGAGCTGCAGGGACGTTCGATGTCAGAGAGTCCTCGCACATACACTCGCAGATCCACGAGGATGCATGGGACGAGAGACGATTTACGGTGTCATCAGCAACCATCTGCGCATCCAGTAAGCATATTGGAGGCTCCAGCTCGTCGAGTCGTTCAGGCACCACTGACATCATGCGCGAACGCCGCGGAACCCCATAAATGGGGGCCGTCGACTTGT
This sequence comes from Alternaria angustiovoidea, assembly GCA_022814545.1. NCBI lineage: Eukaryota > Fungi > Ascomycota > Dothideomycetes > Pleosporales > Pleosporaceae > Alternaria > Alternaria angustiovoidea. The sequence continues at coordinate 44,194 of JAKLNJ010000036.1, read as the reverse complement.
GGCCTCTATGTGATCGCCCAGCATCCTCCACCGCGCGAGACAGTCGTGCGCGATGGTAGTGTAGAGATACTACGGGCATTGCTTACGAGCTTCAAGAGACAGAGCGGCGCTGACATTGATTCGGATTCCTGCAGACGGGCCAAGAAGCCCTTGCTATCTATGGCAACATACGATGCTCTCTAGGACAACAGAACAACGTGCACAGCACCAGAGGGCCTTGTCTATGACCTTCCCTCTGTCCGTTTGGCCTGGTGGGTGGCCAATTTCCCCCTCAGGCGCTTCAGAAGCCGCTTTTCCCTGGGACCGAGAATACTCGTCAGCTCAGGAATGGTCATCTTGACGTTTTTCCCTGCCCTTCCCCCTCGCTTCACATGTGTCCAGTAATGCTCCCGGAGATTATCACGCCTCGAGAAAAGCTTGGGACACACCTTGCACAGGTGACACTTGTCTCGGCCATGCACAGTGGTTACATGGCGTCGGAGGTGTTCTGGGCGTTGGAAGGTTTTTGTGCAGCGAGTCTGGGGATTCTTGTTGTCCATGAGCGGGCACCAATACTGCCTTGCACTTATGACTTTGTAGAACGGGTACGTAATGTGTCCCCACCTTCCGAGCTTCATGACGCCAGGGTATGGTCCACTTCGCCGAGCGGAAGAGTCTGAAGATCCACACAACGAAGCCCTATCCTCGCAACTGAACATGTCAGACTCTGATTCGCTGTCCTCTTCACTGAGGCTGGGGCCGACGGCCTGATCCTGTTGGAGAGGTGCTGGGGCTACTACTTCGGCGGCGGGATAAGGGACCGACGTCTGGAATGGGAGGCAACATGGCGCTGGCAAGGGGCCAGATCGGAGAACGAAGTCGCGTATGCGCTCGAGAAGCTCTTGGTGGCAGGCTGGACAGCGTTGGGAGAACACTGAGAGTGCTCTTGGACTGGATGGGTAGGGCTCAGGATGACTGTGCTGCCAGCGGGGCTCTAGCTCGTCTAACCCAGCATCGCTGTGGTGTGGTGACTGGACATGCTCAAAGACGGGTGAGGTGAGTGTGGACCATATTGGCATATCCGTGTTTGATGGCGTGCAAACACTCCCAGTCGAGCTGATCGACGATGAGGCTAGCGAACTGCCATATGGCAACCGCTCAAGCATCTGCGGATCAAGAGTGCCGGTCGGGACATCCAAGACTAGTGCAGGCAATGGCTCGCAGTCGTACTGCTCGAGGGAACCGACCGCCAGACCGGGATCAGTCTCCAAGGAAATGGGCCTATACGAGTCCCACCCGCCCTGGGCTAGCATTGCAGGATTGCTAGCCACGGTCGGGTTCGCGCTAGAGATTGCCGGTTGAGAATGTCGATGCTCCATTTTCGTAAACTGGGAACAGCGTTCCGTCAGCAGTAAGCATCAGCATAAGCGCCTGTTCGGCAGACGTACTGTGGGTAGGCGGAATGTCTGGACAGCGATGCGACCATCTGGAGAGACAAGCGTTCTGTCGCAACGTTCAAACTCGCTCCCATTCTGGCAAGCGAAGGCAGATATACTCTACGGTCGTGTCACAAACGGCCGCGGCGTGTGAAAATGCTGACACATGGTGATGCGGATGAGGTTCCGACAGTTCTCAGCGTATGCCATACATTCCCATACTGGATGATTCTACTAGAATGTAGAATAATCAATTTACATGGAGATGGAGGAGATAGTGGTGTCTCGCCCGTCGCGGACGCACGGTTTCGCTTACCGTAGCTGGATGACTGCGGTTCAGATGAGACCGTTCCGTACCCATGGCAGCAAACTCTCTGCCGCTGTCTTCATGTGGATCAGTCACATCTCCCACAGTTTGTTTGTTCTGGGGGTAGCGAGTGGCTAGTCGTTTGTGGCTAAATGCGCTGCAAAAGAGCTCCCGGCACTCAATTGACTTTGACTTCATGCAGGATGCTCGAGGAAACGCAACAGCAAAACAATCGCGCCAAGATAGCAAACACATAGGAATGACATGTGGGGTGTGTAAGCTGATGGCTGCGCATTCCGAGTGACTTGAATTGGCACGTAGATGACGACCACGACAATGCCCTCATCGAGCGTGTGCCCATGCGAGTATAATCTCCTCGGCTTTTCGTTGTACGACGTTCGGCGTCATCACTCGCTCGATGACGCAATCAGAATGTGTCCCGATCTTTCCGTGTCTCCTGACTGCGCTATGGAAGTGGCAGGCCTCCGGTCGCGACGATGTATGCGTCCACATGCGGAGAGGAGGGGCAAGCATCGAGTTTTATCTATTCATCTTCTTGAACGCGTTATCCACTGGTTCCGTGGGAGTGCTGTGAAACCAAAGTACTGCCGATGTTGTGACACAGTGAAACTCATGTGCAAAGAGTGCTGCATCATGTGAGGCGTTCCAATGTGTCCTACAGTCGACCACTGCAGCTGAGATCTTCCTCCATCCCAATGTATCCGTCTTTGGAAAGTCCCTACGTCGTGTCGGTGTTGCCCTTGGTAGCCGTCGGTCGTCAAGTCACAGGCCCGCTTTTCTTTGTAGGAAATGGTTTTGCGTCTTTCGTATTGTATCTTCTTGCCAATGGAGGCCGTGAGCATATCGTGCCTAGCAAGGTTCCACGAAGATGTCCGTCGCATTTTTGAAGTAGGGGTGAAGCACTCGTATGGCACATATCGCGTGGGCATCTGTGGTCGCAATGGCATACCATGCTCCTCTGCAAGTCTAAGGAGAGTTCTTCCACCGGTGAGGTGCTGCGCCGATTCTGCATCGGAAGTGTTTGAAAGCCGGTAGGAACAGAAAATGCCCGAGGCAGCCAGCAGTTTGCTGATGGTCGATACTAAGGAAGTCTTGTTCTGAGTCAGTCGTCGCTTGGGTATTGGTACATTGTAGGTTGAGTTGACATACCCAGGTACACATTTTGATACGTCAGGAGAAGAGTGCAACACAGTGTTGGAAGTCTTCAGCAGCTGTATACAGCGGTGTTGCAGCATACCCCCAGCTTGTGCCTCCAGTCGACTTGAGATATCTCCGGCGAATGTTCATCCAAGCGTGACGTATCACACTGCCTTCCATGATGGGCTCACAACCTTGAGCACTTGCGAAGGACTTTGCAGCGTATGCAGCAGTTGCATGCTTGATCGCTGAGTTCTCAAGCGCATGTACAGGCGTGCAGGATGTGATGAAAGTATCGAGATCCACCAGGTCCGTCCAGTGACCAGGACCTTCGGACTACCATTGTAAGGGAAAGAGATCTCGTAATGATCCGGAGTGAAGACATCGGCGTCTGGTTCTTGCGGCAAGTATATGATTTCCTATCGGGATAGGGCTTCGTATGCGGACGTATGGCGGTTCATCGCTGAGATCCATCTGCGCAGAGGTAATGGATACAGTAGGGGTTGTCCCAGATTCAATGCTCGGTGTCATGCTGATGACTGCATGAGGGTTGCTGACTGTTCTCTTTCACAGAGTAGGTATTGAGTCTCGAGTGGTCTCGAAAGATTCGTCGGAGCTGTGTACATGGTGGCGATCTCGCATGTGCAGCGAACACCTTGCGGATCCGTGGTGTCGATCAAGTTCTCTGAAAGCATTAGCCGAGCTGCACGGGTTGTACAAGCCTCCATCACTCTTACCAGGCTAGGGATATTTGTCCAAGTGGCAATATCATCCAAAGTGTGCTTGCAGTGGTATAAGCCTGTTAAGAAGTTGTCGTTCGGTGGATTACCCCCATTCGTACAAAACTCATGCTGTGCGTGACTGACATTCTCCGTAACACTGCAATTCCTTCACGACGAGAAGCCGATTCTGCGAACGGCTTTTGCTCATCACACTAGACGCACCTAGAGACAAGAATGGAGGTCAGTAGGCAACAGCGTAAGGGAGAAAGTCGACGTACCGCGTGGTTTGCGCTGCCATGCCGGATATGTTCTACGGTGCGCTTCCTACCGCTTGGGGCACTCGAGTTCCTTGGGTCGTTTCGAAAGAAGTGGATCGCGGGCTGGCTTTGCATCAACGCAGGCAGCTGCATGAGTATGTCGAGGCTACGAGCTACTTGGCATCTGCGGAAACTGTGAGACAACCGTCAGCTTTGCCGTTAAGATTAGTATGTCTCCGAAATGAGATTGCCCGTGCTATTGAAGGGGCCAAAGAAGGACTGCATCATCTGATTGCTCCATGCCACTGCTCAGACGCGGCTGATCTACCGCAGTCTTTCTAGCTTGGCTGACGTATATTGTGCCGCCAAAAACGAATGAACTGACATCATTCCGTCAACTCGCGCGACCGTGCGATGGATTGTGGCACATGTGATGGCAGCCTGATAATATGCAGGGCTCCCCTTGGCCTGTGACTTGTCCGTCAGCTGAGTCGAGTAATGTTCGACCTTCCCAGCACGGTGGCAGGCCTTGTCTCTACAGTAGTTCAGACGCCGCCCCCACTGCTGAATAGATTTTACTCTCCAGAAGTACCCGAATATGCGAAGAGACGATACAGTCGGCCGCTTGTCTGGTGCGATTGCGGAGTGGCAAAGGGATAGCAGTGCACACTGTTCCAAACCTCGCTTCGCTAGACCCTTCTCACGAGGCGATCAGCCCCTTGGTCTCGACGGAAGGCTTCCCTTTCCTATGAGCGCCCCTTGCATGCCGATAAACTCTCAGCATCTCCGTGTACCTGCATTGCTTTGCTAACTTGGCAGATGAAACTAACCTCCGCGAATGAGATGTCAGTGCCACTCGCTTGGAACCCAGCCCGACGACGCGCCAAAGCGTTCGACCCGTAGCGGGTTGCCAGGTAGTGTCTTCCGAGAAGAGACCGGTGAACCATAAACAGAACAATGTCTAGCAATCCAACGTTCTGGTAAATCACCAAGCAGAGTTCATCAGCAGGGATTCCCTTGCACTTCATGGTGGGATTACGCCACACGAGCCGTGCAATCACGTTTTGAAGTCTGTTGGGTCACGCGTTTTTAGGACTCCTGAATCTAGTGCGCCTAGTCGAGATCAGGATGAAACAAGAATGTGGAACAACAAAGCCGTGACGTGATGAGGAACGTGTCGACCGTATTGGTCATTACACATGTGCTAGATGTCTACATGCTATCTTGGCAGCTGCCCCCACGGCCATCACGATCGAAGGGTATACGGTGCATCCCCTGACCAGCGCAATGACCAGCCCTTTACTAGAGTTCGATACGCTGCGTGTGATATGATCCAGCATTCGAGCCAGCATGTGGAATGAAGATGCAAGGGACGCTAGGATTCAATGCCAAGTATGAAGGCGCAGAACCGTGCATAAAGATCAGCCTTGGGGTCCAAAAGGGAGCAATGAACGACGTTCTGCAAATTCAACAAGACATGATGGAACATGGCAAAGTGTGCCAAACGGAGCCTTTGCAAGTAATCCGCACGTCGTTCGCTTGGAAGATGGAGGCAAGGCTACCCAGTAGGGGGGTCAAGGCCGTTCCCCCTGGCGATTGCATGTGACCTACGCACGCGCCTAAACGAGCCGGCTGCTGTCTACGAGAGCAAAGCTGTTGGGAAATTGGATCGTCCAAAACAGTACCCACCAAAATCGTCTGTCAGCTTGCTGCGTGACCATAGCCACGACCGGTATCGTTCGAACCGCTCACTGTTATCTCGACCTCCAAAAATGCCTCCTGATCGTGCCCGCACTGGTGTCTGCGGCTCGGTCTCTAAGTCGTGTACAGCTGCGTTCGATATTGTGCAAGTGGTCGCCGCCGATAATCATGAGCTGTTAGAGAGCCTCATGTCTATCTCTGTACTTCGGTTGCTGACCCAGTCATTGACTCCAGGTTCTGCCGAACATGCCTATCCTACATCCGACGTACTACACTGGGTATTCCCTACTACCTAACTAGATCCATCTTGTCGAAGGATGTTCTCGAATCTCTGCTGACGATCCTTGAATGCCAATCTTCCATCAACATGGACTCACGGCACGACGGAACGGGTACATGCATGGTCAAATTGGGAAGCCGTCCACACTGACCCCTGGCGCCGGCAGTACTTCCACTCCAAGAAAACAAGCTACTCGAATAGTCTAGCCGTAATGTCAATTCAGCCACTTGATTATGTTACACGACCGTGTAGGATTGCACTAGCTCGGCTGTGCCTGACCTCATCAACATGAAATAGAGCTACTATCAAACACCCTAACCCTGGATCTCAAGTGAATTCATGCCAGTTTGGTGCACAAGCTATGAGTCTTCGTCCTCATTCGCATAGTTTTCCATCATCATCGTCCTGCTTCCCTTCCCATATCAACAGAACCATTCTTACCCACTTGGTGCCATGAGCTCAAACGAAGACTTGGTCCAAGCCCCTGAGCCCGCCGTGCGGCGATGGAGTCGCATTGAATGGGAAAGGAATTCCAATCAGCATATCCTGAGGACGCGCCATGTGATAGAATGTCTCGGTCTGCGCTTGTCATCGACTTCCAAAAAAATTGGAAGGCCAGCATTCGACGAACTGATCTTCGAAGAGCTTTCCGAGAAGGTGACGGAACTGTCAAAGAGATTAACAAAAGATCGATGTAAGTTGCTAGATTTTGCAGCGGATCCGCAATCCCTGAACCAGGAGCTTGAAAAGCTGCTAGTGTATTACGGACCGAAAATTTGGGGCAGGGACGCGGATCGCAGCCATTTACTTTCACCACACCCGACCAAGAAAACGTACAACAAAGATCTGTTTTACGAAGAATATGAGCATCAGGAAATGTAAGTTGTGTCGATAAGCATGTCAGACTTTAGATGTCAGGACGCGCGCTAAGCTCGACTTAGTCTCAACACTCTCCTGCATCGGTGGACCATCACCAAAGCTCTCGGCTCTATCAGGAACATGGAAGCAAGAAAACCCCGAAGAAACAACAAAAAAGACCAAAGGGCAGATATGTACGGCGATGAATTTGTGGGTTTAGATGCCGCTGTTCTTGTCATGAGGAAACTAACTCGTGGTAGTCGGCACACAGAACGCCACAGTCACCCGGTTTGCCGGGTGCAGAAACTGTGCCTGGCGTCGACCTTGAGATTGAAACTACTATTACGGAGAAGCACAAGAGAAGTGCTGACCTAACCATGTCTGATGATGACAATCTCGAAGCTCCACCCGCGAAGCGGCCTTATAGCACATTGCCTCCACCATTAAAGAACGATCTGAAAGACGGTTCAAGACCTCTGGCTGTCACTAAAGACTCCGCGAATTTCGCACATAGAGGCGCCACTGCGGCCAACATTAGAAGTTTCACTGCAGTCAACAATACGCCATCTGCGAGTGAGCTACCTCGAGAGCCAATACGGGAACCAAAAAGGCCACCTTCGAGAGAAGTGCATTGGCCTCCTCTTGCAGACATCCCCCACTCTGCATCACCGGCTAACTCTACACGGGCTCCTAATCATGGGTTCCAAGCCGTGAACAAATCCTCATCAGTTAATGGAGTGAGCTCGCATACGGAGAAAGAGGCTTCTGCTGTTCAAACTGCTCAACATGCGCATATTGCCCTGCAATCACAGCAGCAGCCATCACAAGCACGACCACAAGACTCACGTCAGATGCCGTCTCTTACTCGACATCAAGGCCCGGTGTCGACATATCTGCAATCCCACCAACTGAATCACCTCCATCATACGCATATCCAGACTCAGCAACAACATTTACCCAGATCATCACGTGAGACCAATGTGCCCGTCCACATTTCTTGTCGTCTCCCTGGACCTCATTCTCGCAGGACATCACACGTACGAATTGTACCCTGTCAGTCGGCTCTGCCACCAGACTGTCAGGCATCATCTGCACCAGCAGTACAAAGCGCACCAGACTACGGCATGCGACTCATTCCAACACAGGAAGCACACACTATACCTTCGAGCAGAGAGCAAAGGCCTTCAATCCCTAGTCAATCTGCCACATCACAACATGCCTCAGCTCATCAGCCTGTGCTGGAAGTTCACCAGCGCCAATCCAGGGAGGCGTACGTCTTGCAGCCCCCACAAACCTTCTCCAGAGGTTCAGTATCTACAGCCGACCTCCGCTCTTTCCAACGCGAAATAAGAGCCGAACTCTTCGAATTCTTCTACCCGGGATCAACCGTGTCACCAGACGAATCAGCACTCCTCGTACGCATGCGCACGCTCTGGTCTCATGGCGAAGCCCCCTTCCGTGCCGAACTACCACAACACTTCGACCTAGTCTCCGAGATCCTGACCGTATGGCTGGACGAACGCCAAGTCATTGCCTCCTTGCGCCACTCGATGCAAGTAAAACATGGTTTCATACACGGAAAAGTAGTAGATCATATGGTCACTATGAACAATCTTCGGGATACGCGACTCAAGTGGAAGAATATGAGCCTGACAGATGGTCTAAGTTTCGAGGATATGTTGTGCATGGCATTCAAAGTTATGACAAACACTGGGGGTTCGGAAAACGTTTTCAAATACGGGTTAGCTAGACTTGAGCTTGGCATTTAAAGTCATGACAAACACTGAGGGTTCGGAACAATTCTTCAAAGAAGGGCTAGCTAGGCTTGAGTTTGGCATTTTCGGATTCTTACACGATGAAGACTTGAAGATTTCCATCTATAGGCAGGATACTTGGGGTAGGTGAAAAATCGGTCTAGATTTGTTCTCTGTGTGCTGTAGTTCTTCTTTCTGTGTTCATTTCTGGTCTCGTTCTGTACTTCGGTTCGGTGTGAGTTGTCACTTTAAGCAATTGAAGAAACAAGCGAGTGTGAATATAGCATCCATGTTATATGTGGAATAATAATTTAGCTGGTACTATCCAGTGGAAAGAAGTAGCATGACTTGTAAGCCTGTGGGACTAATCGATCAGGGTTTTTACGCCCAGAGGACGTTCCTCAAAGCTTCGACTTCGCTTGCTTTTTCTGAGTGTTGTGTAGCTTCTTCTTGAGACGCTTCACAAGCAGCTTCTCCTTCGGACCGAGAAAGGCCTTCAGCTTGGGCAAGCTCATCTTGTCATTCTTGCTCTTCCTTCCACCTCGTTGCAGGTGTGTCCAGTAATGATCTCGAAGATTATCTCCCCTCGAGAAATGCCTCGGACACACTTTACACCCGTGATCTCTCACAGCACTATGCACAGTTCTGACGTGGCGTCGAAGATGTTCTGGGCGTACAAACCTCTTCGGGCATGGGTTGCCGGGATGATCCTTATCCTCCAAATGACATACGTAGGGCCTTAGTTCCGAGGCACTTGGGAATGAGCATGGCATAGTACTCCACTTCCCTAGCTTCATAACTCTGGAACTCGCTCTATAACCCCGAGAGGTAGAATGGAAGGATTTTTGCGATGAGTCATCATCATCGCTTTCAGAGTCTTCGGGTGTCGCGTCGCTTTCTTTCTTGATCTTAATTTCTTTAGGGGCCGAGTCCCTTTCTATCTTGATCTTGATGTATTCAGGATCTATGGGCAACTCTTGCTTGTATGATGCTCCGACAAAATTCTCAGCAGTTGAGTAACGAATCGATGCAAGATACGATGAATATGTTGTTCCCGCTGAAGTGTCAGCTTGGGGGATGTAACCTTGCAGCGGTTGTAGATGGAGTTGGTTGCAAGTTGGATCGTCTTGGTAGGGCAATGAGTATTCTTGCGAGCCCCACGAGGCGCCTGTTGTTGAAGGTGTTGGAGATCTGCATCCAAACGAAGCTGTCGAAGATGAAAGTGGCGGAGAACATGAGAAGGGAGCTCCGGGATGTTGGTTTGTATGAATGGGCGTGGTCATATCGGGGTAGCTAGGCCTCCAAACAGGTTCTGGCTCTCCTGACCAAACGTCATGGCCGGTTAGGGAACGGATGTGTTGATAAGCCGGCGAGTCCGCTTGGTTGTACATAGCCATACCGGTATAAGGCGGAGTGGGCACGCTCTCAGTGTAACTGATCGACGAGCTTGTCGGTGGAGAGCTACAGCAAGGACATTCCCTACGTTGGTGAGGACCAAAGAACAATACTAGAGCGTTCGATGACGAATTGGTTGTGGCTTCTTGAGCGTAGTGCTGGCGATTTAAATCTTCGTCGATACTGCAAAGTTTTAATCTAGTAGTTTGCGCAAAGTCTAGTAGTCTGCGCAAGGTCTAGTAGTTTACGCAGAGTCTAGTAGTTTACAACGTTGTGCGTTGATATCTTGTTAACCAGAGCATCTGTCAACAAACTGAGTAGAGATATGAGATCGTGGCGTAATTCTGTATTAGATTGTGTAGCTGGAGGTCTGCAACAGTGGCTGTGCAGCGTGTAGTCACGTGAGAAACAATGAAACTCCCACCTCTACCTTTCAACGCAGATATGTTGTTGACTAGAGCAGCTATCAACGAATCGAGTGAAATATGAAATCTTGACGTGAATTTGCACAACATAGCTTCTTTAGGTCTTCTATAGCTAGCTGTACAGCGAGTAACCCTAATCTTGATCCCACTGCTCTTTTCATATCTATTCCTTATCGCTACTAACAAAACAGCTTGATCCGAGTCGGATCAAGCCCATCCTCTTGGGTAGGGCGCTGTATGCTACTATTCCTGCACATACATTTCATAGCCATCTCCGCCTGCGCACGCCCACGTGCCCCTGTTTTCCATACTACGTACACAGCTAACCGAAAGCCTAACATGAACGAACCCATTCTTCCACTGCTGTGCCATTACTTCAACTCCGCTTACGCAGCGTTCCACACACGTTTCACTTCCTGAAGGCTACCCAACTTATAGTTCCCGATATGATTCAACTCATAGTCCCACATCAGCAGCTTCTCAGAAGAAGACGCTACCTCAAGACCGCTTTCCTCTTGGTTGTCGTTCATCTGCAATACTTTCATCTCCTCTAGGCGATACTCCATCCACTCCTCCTTAGTCAGTGCATGCGGGCATGCTATCAGAACGTCCCAGCATACCCAATCACTCATGGTCGTTGACCACTGAGAGCGAACTGCCCACAACCCACTCCCTGCCGGTAGCACCTTCTGGAGCTTACCGACGTCATTCAACAGCTGTCCAGGCTTCCCAGTAAGACGATCGCGGATATCGAAGCGTGCCAGCTTGTAGCCCAAGGCTGATGGTACCGCATCCTCTGCTTTAGATATTCTGTCCAGCTCCGCCATATCTAAACACCCTGTTAGATACATTTTTCAATTACCCTTCTTTGCTCCACATACCACTATCGTTTCAATCTTACGTTGCCGTGTTGAACCCTCGAGCGAGTACCCTTTCTCAAAGATACCTTGTGCAGTTGCCGTGTGCCCCTGCTATATGCCTTTCCTGCCCAGTTTGCACTGCCCGCTTTCCCAGCCTCCCTCTCGGACTGTGTGTGTCCCGAACCAATGAAAGCAGTAATGACATGTCATTTGCCAGGCACCCGTCCCACTTCGGTGCCGAGCCCCCACCAGGCTGTATGCATACTAGTAGAATGTATCAGTCTCTAACAGGTAACGCGTTTCCCGATATCCCCTCCCGGTGTAGCCATTCCACGGCAGCCAGTCCCTGGCCTACGTTCTGTAGGGCTAAATGTAACAAGGGCCGATGCAAGTACCTCGTGCTAGAGAGATGGTCGGTAGACGCTTGCTTTTCCCAAACGAAGAAGACGCGCTAAGCCCCCTTATGAGGTGCGCCTCGCTCGAGAAGGAAGGGACAAGAATTATTCTCCTTACTACCCACGTCCGTAGCATCAATATACCAGCCATCTCTCACTATCCTCTGTAACGTGGAGCAAGCACTATTGCTCACAGTTACGCCTTCACACTTGATCCCACTCTTCGTTCCTTATCTATTCCTTATCGCTATTAACAAAACAGCTTGATCCTACTAGAATCAAGCACATCCTCTAGGGTAGGGTGTTTTGTGCTGCTCCAACAGATGTCTGTTGAGATTGTCGGCAGAGTGCCAAGCACCGGTTAGCAATGCGCCCACGGTCCACTCTGGGATGAACAGCGGTCAGAATTGATACATGCAGGCGCCCCAGTAGACTCAGTATAGCTCGTCGCAACACCCGGTCCACATGACGCGGCCGAGTTGCAAGGCTGAAACTTGGTTCACTAGCTAGGGCTTTTCTGTCCCTCGTATTCAAATGAAATCAGACGAAAGGGACCAGATGTAGTGATGTGGCGGCAGCGGTAGACGAAGGACGACGGGGTCCTTCAAGATACGGCATACATGGGACCAGATAAGGCAGCCTGAAGGCGAGGACCCATGTTACAGCTCAACCTAGCCATGATTTTTGGTTGACTGATGAGTCCAGACGATCGTGTCGAGGGTTCATTAGTCGTGCGACGTAGCTCCGGGTGGCGTACAGGCGACAGGTACTGGCGAAACATCAGTCATGTTGTTACTGGCACCTCAGCACGCTTGCCAGTGTAAGCACTCCGTTCTTCCTTGCATTGGTTCCTGCTGAAAAGGGGCTTTCTCGTGCCGAAGGATTGCCCAGGGTGATCGAAAGCAATGGCTGACCCGCAGCGGTAGTGGCTTGTGATCAGGACGACATCGCACACCGCTCCAAGCCACACTCGGCTGGACATTTCCGCCAAGGCAATGTTACCGCCTTGCTCAACATTCCCCTTGCATGCCATGTCACCTCACATTCCTCCTTGTGTGCCGCCAACGGCTCAACGGCTGCATGTACAACCAACGAGACAGATTGATTACGCCATTGCCCAAAGCTCACGCGACTAACCTATCACGATCGGTTGAGACTGGCCCCCATTGTCGGATTGTCTGTGGCTATCACCTTCCTTCCTAGCTCGGCAGCCTTCCGTAGCGCTCGTCTTGCGGCGTGTCGCCAAAGCCGGTCTTGTTCTTAGTCTCGAAGGACGAAGAGAGATCCAGTTGACCGGCAGAGGAGTTTCATGCATCTAGTCCGTGTTCTGTAACGCTGTCCACCCTAGTATGCTCCCCTTTCAGTCTTTTTGCAAGCACCGCAGGGAAAGAACTCGGTATTCCTGTTGGAGTGCACAAGTCAAACTCCTGGGGATGACGCATACTTTGGCAGTCTGAGCTCTCCCTACCTCCACTAAGCCAGCTGCGATGACGACGTGGGGAGGACATTTCCTTTTTACAGAGACAAAGGGCAGTGCTTCAGCTTGGTTTGCAAATGGGGGCATTCAGCCAAGATCTCTCCAGTTGCATGGCTACTTTCATTGCCAAGATACACTACCGTCTCTCAAACTTGTGTTTGAATAAGAACCAGGTGCAGGATATTATGATCGCGATGTGGGCTTTGGTGACGCTGGGCAATGCATGACGTTCTAAGCCTCGTCATACTAGGGGCGCCCTGCAGGGCGATCTAATTCCTATTCCCAGCCCGCCGCTTCGCCTTCCCCGGGGCATGTCTTGCGTGCAGGCTGACTACCAATATCCCACCGTCCGCCCCTGAAACGTGGACGTGCATAACGAATGGCCCCCACTACCGCTTCGTCTACAGGGGAGCATGGAGGTAGGTTTGACAAGGTAGTCGACGGTGACAAGCAAGGCTATCCGCAGAATACACAGTGGTCGCAAGATTAGGCCCACGCGTTGCTTGTGACCTCGACGACACCGAAAGCTAGTTACAGCCAGTAAGTTGTCTTGAATTGCCGAATCTGATTTGACTATAGGAAATAGAAGAACGATCCATGTCTCTTTGTCATAGATATGCCGCACCCTTGCCAACTTTGTCTCTCCATCGAAAAAGATCTTATCTCGTCTGATCTCGGAACCCTTCATTTGTAGCTCTTTCTCAAGCTGAGGATTAGTATATCTCTCTCCCTCCAATGGGCGAAAGACATAGGCTTTCTCGTCTTGGAATGTTTGATTTGGGTATATAGAGTACAACCAACATCAGGTTGCAAATTTCATCACTGCGCTGCATAGGAGGCCGAGGACATACATGATTGGAGGTACTGATGTACGCATAAGTGTTTCAATCAATTTGTCCTGTCCGCTGTATCTGGCCTGATCTTGGCTCACGCTCGTCGTCTCGATTTGACAGCCTTCGGGACTCGGAAGGATGTGCATACCACTTTCATGGTCCTTAGGGACCACGATCGTAATTTCAAGCGAGTCTCCAGGATATTAGCTTCTGAAGACGTTGTAAAGCACAGATTCCGTGACGACAGCGTTGGAACGTGCTTGTTCAGCTTGAAAACTTGATAGGTACCTGAGAAGAGACTCGAGCATCACTTTGAAGGTTTTCTTGCAATTCATATCAAAATGAACCGTTGATTCCGGCGTGTCTGCTCTGAAGAATGTAGCTCTTCGCAGGATTTTCTCCATTGGCTTGAAAATTTTGTAGCATAGTCTGACGGTGTATCGAGACCTCCTGGACGGTTTCCGCAAGCGTAGCATGCTCTATACGTGTTGTGTAATTCGGGATTTTGACCGGGTTGCTCATTGGAAGATGATACGGCTGTCGATATGGCGACATGAATGTGTCGATGTTCTCTCTTCCATCGATATGACTTCCATCTCCCGACCGGAAGGTCAGGCATCTTAGCGAATTTTACTAGAAGCGTGACTGGCGACTGAAAAATGCAAGAGCTTCTTTCCTCGTGGATGGGGTGTTGCTAAACGCTGGTAACGACAGTAAGTGAGAGGGTGAGTCTACATAGGGTGAAGTAGTTCATATGCCGTTTCAACATTGGGCATCTCTGTCGCCAGAACCTGAAATCATATGCCGAGTAGGCGGTCTCGCGCGGCCGGGCAAACTTGTGTCATCTCGTTGCGCCTCATCACCTCGCGTCACCTCGCATCACAGCGTGCCAGACAACATGGCACCACGGGGCTCGAAGAAGCTTTGCTTAGCTGATCACAATCTAAGACGCCGCCAGCGTGCCGAATAGCTGGACCGACATGAGTATTCCACTTTCCACGCGTGCACACAGGCTCTGCCGTGGCAGGGAGGCGGATGCTAGTCTTACATCGAGTCAATTTCTACTTATTGAGGACCGCAGGATTCTTGAGCACAACGTGACACACCCCATCGAGTCATACAGCGCCGGTTACCCCTTCCAACGGGATGCGACGTCGTGAGACCCCTTGCATGTTGTTAAACATCCGGAACTTCTCTTTACGCCCCGAACCGCCACAGTGGGTACATGCACAGTCGAACCGACAGGTCGTGCACTGTGACTGTTGGCACATGTACGGCTGACCTCTGCTTGTGCAAGCGAACAGCCCCCACACTGGACTGCCTTCGACACTTGTTGGGGGTCCAGACGCGTGAGACCCCCGTTGTCTGCAAGGGGCATAGAAGAAACCAGTGAGCTACAAGCGGGTGACACAAGTGAGGCGCATCGGTGATCGAATGGAAAGCCATACGGTGCCATGCAGCTGCATGAAGGAAGACACGAAACGTGGCAGTGTGCCGTCCTGCCTTGGAGCACTCGATTGTGATCGTCGCTCTCAATAAGCCTTCCCATGCATGATGGGTGCTGACGCGCCCCTGCTCATATCCTTTCCCTGGAGCTGTCCTACAGCCCTGCAGAATGCATCGTCCGCGGCGCTTGACGATTTGCGCTAGGCAGTCCTTCATCCCGCAACACACCGCTCTCTTGACTCGCAACGGCCCCCACGATTTTCGAGATACTCTGAAATGAACTTCGTGATGATTGGTGATCGGAGCTCTATAGAAGCGTATGCATCAATGGGGTGAGATCAAACACGGTGGGAAAAGCTTGACATGTTCTGATGCCTCGCGGTTGGACGGCCGAGGGAGAGACGCCCGAGGCCGCGATGCGCATGACATCGGGACCGTCGCGCGAACATGCAGGTCTGTCTCTCGAATCACCTACAGCTTCCCAAGGGGCCACATGATCCCGTATTCTGTCATACACCAAGTGCGTAGAGTGTCGACAAGTGATCCAAGTGATTGCAGTGCTCCAAGGTCTTAGCACGCCGACATTCTATGGAGGCTGTCATCTCTTGCATACCAGTAAAAGCGGGCCCAAGAGACGTCGCCAGGTCTGCGCTCGTGAATATGCTCGCAGCATTCCACCCAGATGCGGGCGGTGTGACGGTAGAATAGCCATTACAGTCGGACGTCCAGCTTTGCTTTCGCATAAGCATGTCAACGGTATCAGACCGCAATGGCTTTATAACGATCGTACGGCGACAGCGGGAGTTGGTGCGTCGAGCGCAACACCGAATCTGAAGAACCTCAAGCGTACCTACGACGCCGGTCAAAAAATGCTCGAAGATACGTGTAGCAACATGTCTGGGAAGCTTTGCGCGCGTCTCCCTTACCGCTCGGCAGTGTCCTGTTTCGGAGATGTGACCATATGGATGAAAATTGCGGTGGGAGCTCCCTAGATAGTGGGCTAGACCAGAGCCTCACTCGTACTGCAGCTGCGGCTCTTAGGAGCCAAGGGCGTTCCCGACGCGACGTTGTATCCGTCTAGGCCAATTTTCTTCGCCAAAGACTAGACATCTTCGTGTTCTGGTGTCTTCAGGCGCCCTGTTATTCGTGATCCCTTGCACAACTGACGGGGTCACTGCTCTCGCCTGTGACGCTGTGCAGTGAAAAGCTACTGTAAGTCAGCCTCCTCACCTGGCACGGTCGTCTCGAAAACTAATCGTGCACTAACGACCATTCGCGCTGACGACACTTGCCTACCGTTAACATTATCTACGCCGTTCCTGAACCGCTGCCTGACCCATCGCAACCTACACTGGTCGGTGTTTGCGGTTGGCAGAGTCCCTCGACACCGCGTTGAGGCTGAAAACGAGCCGTCGCACTGCCACCCTCGGGTACGTTTTCGAATCGCGGAGCCGCTTCAACATTGACGTCTTTACCTTTCATTATATGTCCCTGTTCAATTCACGACTCCTCAACTGTTCGCTGTATTTTAGATTCGACTACTACCATCCCATCCTTTCCACAAAGTCACGCCTACTCTGCTATTTGCTCGATCCAAGCATCTCTAGCCTAGCACGTTTTCGACGGCACCTGGCCTTTCGCATCTCTGTTTATCGTATCCATTCCGCCAGACTTGCTACTCTGGTCCCTTCTTCTTCCATCGTCGCGAGAAGAATGCAGCCCATTGCACTGCTGACTCTTCTCCACACAGCTAATTAAGACTGATCTTGCTGTGCCACACGCACTGCTCATCGCCGCCCGGGCCTTTCTCTAGGGGCATTTGCTGAGCGCTCACTGGGACAATTGTCTCTTTGTTGCATCATATCGATACCCATCTTCCTAACCCGCGGAATCCGTTGTCCAATTGCTGGACGCCATCCAATCCATGGAATACTACCCGGACGATGGATGCCTTCCACAATCACCCCTCTTAAAAGCTAGATTTGTGAAGGCAACACCATCTCCGCCCCCGCCACCCGAGATAACAACATTCGTCCGCCATCAACCCATTGGCCAGAAGGTAAGCCCATCTCCTTCCCGCAACTGAAAAAAATCTAATTCTCGTAAGATCCGACCCCGGCCGACCCCAGGGGACATGGTGCTCATTCGTGAAATGGATCCTAATCGCCCAGATATTGCTCAAAAAGCAAGTGAGCAGGCCTTGAACTCTGACTCTGAATCTGACCAAGAACCTGGCTCTAGTGACGACGAGATACTAGACGTTGATACCTCCAACACGGCAACTGCCCGTTTTCATGGTCAGCCAATACCGTCAGCTACTCGTCCTACCAACCAGCAACCTACTTTGCTAGAAGTACTTGCCTCAGCACCTGGTTCGAAAACGACAGCTACCCACAGAGACTCCGTGATCGAAGACGAAGTCATGAGACCTTTTGGCTTTGCGGCAGCAAGCAGGCGCACCTCTCAACCATCTGCAGCCCATACAGCACCGAATGGTGTACAGTCTAACGTAGATGGAACAAATAGAACGCCATCCATCTCAACCGCATTGTCTAACGTGTCATTGCAGCCACCAAATCAGTTGCCAAACAGTCTCTCCCAGGAGTATGACTCAGCAACATCTCCTGGTCTACGGCAATTAACCATTCCGCAACGAGGGGGACTTTCCGCAGATACCCTACCAGCATTACAGGCGCCATCTCCTGCGCGTGATGCAGCAGCAGGCTCGCCCAGTCAGCAACTACCCTCATTCCGACATATGGACGATATAGCGAGGTCTGCAACGAGTGATCACGAAGCAACCAGATCCAACAGCATCAGCTTCCCACATAGACAATCCGTATCTTCAGTAGGACAATCGCCAACATCGATAGTGCGTGCTCTGTCCATTAGCTCTCACTCTCCGGCAACGCCATTTCCCCCACTAAGTGCCTCTTCGCCCATGAGTGCTCATGAGATACCACACCGAGGTGATCTGTTTCTACGCACCTCAGGGGGAGGTGCATTTGGCACAGATGCTCGGAGAGCATCACATGCAGCATCAGACAACAGTCCTTACACAGCCACATTGCACTCCGCATCCACCAGTGACAGTTATCAGAGCTCAGATGGCCTCATTCCTGGTACACAGCCAACGCACATCGAACCAAGGCAAAGCCATATGAGTTTAGATGGTGCGCTTGCATCGAGAGCCCTGCTACCTCCATTGAACTCTGGGTTACGGCAGCAATTAACCCCCCATATCGTTGGATGTTTCAAGTGCGACTATCCAGGCTGCACTGCTGCACCTTTCCAGACGCAGTATCTTCTCAAGTAAGTTGTCTCGCTCTTCAGCCAAACGTTGCCAGAGTTCTGGGTGCTGACTGATGCAGCTCGCACACCTACGTGCATTCGTCAAATAGACCACATTACTGTCCAGTCAAAGACTGCCCACGAGGCGAAGGTGGCAAAGGTTTCAAACGCAAGAATGAAATGATACGACATGGGCTTGTGCATCAGTCGCCTGGATACGTATGCCCGTTTTGTTCAGACCGCGAACACAAGTATCCGAGGCCAGATAACCTGAGAAGGTGTGTATTGCTCTAAAAAACTCAATCTGAGCCAAGTTAACAGAGGCTATAGACACGTACGTGTCCATCACACTGATAAAGGAAAAGATGACCCTCAACTCCGAGACGTCCTTGCTCAGCGACCCGAAGGCGGTAGCCGTGGGCGGAGAAGACGTATAAGCGACTCTGGCCATTAGAACATCAACCCTCGCTCTATCGTCTAGTTGCGGACGATCGAATGGGGAGACTGCAACACTAATTCAATCCTTGTCTGTCTTCTTGATGAAGCTCTCATTCCGACGACATCACCCTTGGATAAGCTTTGGCTGGGTGCTTTATGTTGAACTTTCCCTCGCCGCGAGTGGGATTTCTCGTGCGTGTGTACCCCATGCGGAGTACGTCATTCTGTGATGCAAATAAGTAGGAGTTGGTATACAACGAACCATCGACTCGCGATACCCGGGAGCATCCGCTGCCTCACTGGCTATCACGGATCATGATGGTTGCATTCAAGGAGCTCTTCACACAGAAGATCGCGGGAAGATGCAAGCTCCTGTCAGGATGTGAGGAGTTGATGCCGGGTCAGCTGTGACCGTCCTATCTTGAGTTTGGCAGCCTCTCCGTCCCTGGGGTGGTCGCTCTAGCTCTGTCTGAATATTCGGTAGAAGTAAATGTTAGCAAACAGATGTCTCGGGCGGTTGAAGGAACCTCGAGACGGAAAGCTCACGTCAAGCCATCAGCACAGGCTATCGTCAAAACCATCGCCTGGCTGAACGAACTTTGCGAGACGAGAATGGCGGTACCATCGTCACACACAAGGGCAAGCATGCAGAACGTTGGGGAAAAAGATGAAGACACAGGAATCAGTATTGGTATGAATGATCTAGCGTGTTTTACTCAGCCCTTCACCGTTCAGGACCTGTGTTGTCGCCAGCCAAAGCGTGTCGCGCTCCGTTGCCAAGGTGGTGCCCACGCATGAGGTCAAGAAATCGTGCCAGCCGTCCATCTCTCCCGTGGCTAGCCCACCCCGAGTGTCATTGGTACACTGCGTGCTGAGAAACCAAGCCGCCATCCCGAAACTCTTCTCGTCGTTGCAGTTGGCCAGCCGTAGCACCGCGTCCAGACCTGCGTCCCCTCCGGCGGCCTCCGCCCTCGCGACAGCATCGACGCCAGCGACGCTCTCCGCGTAGAGCTTGACAAGTGGAGGCATCCCCATCATCCTCGTGCCCTGGCCGGGTCGGCCTGGAAAGTGGTTTTTGCTGTACCTGAAGTCTCCAGATTCGAAAAGCATGTAGGCCACCAAGCCAGCTCGTTCTCCAGACGAGGATATCCCATAGGTTTCGAAGGCCAGGTTGATAGCTTCTGCTGCCCGGGTCGCGTCTGCACATTCCTCGGGGAACGCTGCGCCTTCACAAGAGGCGGTGCTTGGTGCTATGCGAATGAGGGTCTGATCAGATAGGGCAGTAGATTGGCTGTCCTCCCCGGTCTGGGGCATGGAGTGGGCGCAAAGCGCGAACACGCCGAGAAGAAGAGTGAGCGCCCAATGTCTCATGTTCAAGAAGGTATGTTAAGGAGTGTGTGGTGAACGCCCGCGTCGCCCGCTCGCAGGTACTGATGTGCTAAGGAGTGTGTCTGGATAGGAATGAATGACTGTAAGAAGATCTTCGCTGTCCAGCAGAGATATCGCGGGAGAGTTTCGGGAGGTCGTCAATGCGGATTAAATAAGATCTTCTATGCGATGTGTCCGTGATCTGTGATTGGATGTTGATTATCGTCAACTGCCGCAATGTCAGCGTAAGCTTGTAAGCGCCGTGGACGTTGCGAGTATGAGGTCGCTTCCTACGGTGGCTTCCTACTGAGACCGTTGCGTGGTCGCAGGCGGCTGTTAGCCATCTTCTATCCGGGGCCACGGTCTTGTAGATTTCTTGCTATCATCGCTGTGCGTCGACTCGAAAAGTTACAGAAACGCACCTCCTGAACATGTGGAACCCTGAGTTGCTGAGACAGACCTGCAGCTCGCAGGCTTCGGCAGCCCTGTTTCAAGTGCCTACTTCCAGTGCTCCTACTGCAATGCATACTAGGGTCATCTCAAGATTGGGTGTCTAGTTGCGCAATACATCACCTCACACAGCAAACGTAGTCTAGTGTAGCCTCTCGCAGCTAAGCCAGGGCCAGACTTGGGGTTTCCTTTGTTGTACGGCGCATCGGTGACCGACAACGGCGATGACTTTTTACGCTGCTGGGTAATAACGAGGTTGTCCCCACCTACTCAATTCGGCTTAGCGCGCGCTGTCATCGTTTTGCGGTGGTCGCGCATGCGTATAGTCATTCTACAGACATGCTTACGCTGACAAGTAAACCACGCTTAGCCCGTTTCGCTGCTCAGCGACCTTTCCTTGCTGGGGCTAGTCCGCCACAAGACCCAACGTCAGCCCTTCCGAACGAGGGCACGGCATTTTGTCAACGACGTCGCGGTGCACCGTTCGGCCACGGGTCCTTCTCTTGGAGCAGTATGCATCCGGAAACAGATTCTACATGAACATCACCATGTCGGCCCTACGACTGCAGCTGCGTGGTGCACTACTTAGCCGAAAGATGCGACTAGAGATTGACGCACAACGCCTATGAAACGTCGTGAAGACTTGTGTTCTGACCGCAGAAGCGCATACTCCAGACAGATTGCGTACATCCCAGTCTCGGAGTATCTCTCAAACGCCATGGCTGCTCAGACGAGAATCTATACGGATGCTGCTCATGTGGCGACGGCTTGTTCCATTGCATTGCGATTCTATAAAGATGGCCTCTCGCCCTAAGATTTACCAAGTTTATAGCTGAGGATTCGTTACTGTAACACCTGTAGATAGGCAGACCAAGGCATCATCACTTTCAACCACGTAGTGTGATCTATAAATGCTACCGCTACAGTCCTGTTGGTGATTCGGTCTAGCACGGACTCGCCATGAATATCACGCTTGGAAAGACAGGCCACTACCAATGATTGCATGCAATACTTTCGTCATCCCCGCCTTCTCGGACGCAGTCCAAGCAAAGTCCATTCACCCAGTCTTGAGTTTCCCTGGCTTTCTCGACCATTAGATCCAAGGTCGTAAGTAACGGACAGGATCGTTCTGCATCGCAAATATGTTTCGCGGCTTTTCTAGCACGGGCAAATCGTAACGAGATGTTGTGTACAGAGCATCCTGCGAACGAGGATACCGTCGGCCATAACTCGGCCTTGTTTAGGATACTGAAGTATTCAGCCACCCTGGTCTCATGCGTACAGAGCCGCTTCTGAAGGTTTGTGTTATTGCAAGGATGACACTTCTTTGCCCCGCTCGGAAGGCTGCGGCCACATGTGACACACTGAAGCTGCCAGGTGTCGTGGACTTTCGTGTCTTCACGCAGCGTCAGCTCCGTATATTGCACTATGGCCTCGAGTTCGTCTAACATCCGCTGCATGCGCTTCGCCATGGATGCTAGATAGTTTCAGTAACGACAGGCTCGTTGAGGGGCGCCCGTGCCTTACCTGTGACGCTTGATAGTAGTGGTTCGAACAATGCTTCCTCCTCCCACGCTGCCACGAACGACGGTTCTAGTTGCAGGGTAGCGGTTCGCGATTTTCTCCTAAATTCGGGCGTGTCGCCAAAGGTAAAGGCAGCCAGGATCTGGAAACCCATTGCCTTGGCCGACTCGTCTTTTGTTGTGACATTTTCCAGCCAGATTTGCACCCAAGGTCCCAAGGCTCTCGTACAATCGTACTTGTCGCAATGGAGCGAGAGCCGCGCCAGTGTCTCGGCTTCCATCGCGTAGTCTGCGGAACTTCCCTGGTAGTGAAGAACCCGTAACATCAGGCCCACGAGCTCGGGATCGTCGTCTTCAAGCTCCACCACCGGACAGTCTTCGGCAAGCAGTCGCTGCCCTTCGCGAAAAGTCGCGCTGAACATGCTCGAGAAGACAGGAGAGGCGAGCCGGAGGATGTGAGTTGACACGAGAAACGTAGCGCTGGCTCCTGTGCTCTCTTTTCGACATCTCAGTACAACATCTCCCTTGGGATCTAGTGGTGTGGCCAGATTCACATTGTTCGCGATGGAGGACGGTGCCTCTTCGCCCTGTCATGGTCAAGACGATGGAATGGGAGCTTGAGCATGGCGCATACCCTCTGCATGACTTTGTCGAGAATCTACATAGTTACATCAGCGTTTCCGCGCACAGGAAGCTGGGAATGAGCATTTGTACCTCCGGCGCTACGTAAGCGAAGCACAAGTGGTGCGATACACGAAGATGTGTACACTTGGCTCTGTAGCAAACTGCAAACTTGGAAAGCTGTTTCGAGAAACCGAGACTGCCTTCCTCTTTCTGTCCTGACAGCCTGATCAACTCACTCCGACGGCTCGATCTGGCTCACATGGCAGCACACCAGGGAAAGGATGCAGTATTCGCTGTCAACAAGCACAATGGTGCTGTTTACTCTGACCCATGGTAGCGATCACCAAGTGTTGTCGATTGCCTCGCTTGGGTAGGCTCAGCGTCAGCATCAGCATCAACAACAGCAACAGCAACAGCAACAGCGTCAGCGTCAACATCGGCAAACACCGTTGCCTACAAAACCCAAGTCCCCAGGGGATCGCATATGCCTTATCCCACTGTGATCATTCTCATGCTACTTTTCTTTCGCTGGCCTCGCTGCGTCCTTACGCTGCTCTAAGATCTACTGTGCCACGGACGCACGGTCAGATCAGCCGTGATGTTACAGTTCTCTTTCGTCTTGTGGCTGCCCTACTTTGCTATCAACATCGCAGCTACGCTTCATGGACAGCAAGAGACGGGGTTCCAAGAGTTGCAGGACCGAGAAAGGCATGGTGCCTCGGCCAACGAGCGCGTACAGGCTCGCTCTGTAGAGGACAAGAACTCGATACAGATACTATGCAAGGAGAACATCTTCAGCTATGCCCATGACTGGGAGGTGTACTTTGGACCCCGCGGCACTTCCGTCGATCCCTGCAACCTTGAACCTTTCTACAGTGTATTCAATATCACAAGTGAGGTCGTCTCCGGCGATCTCTTCAGCATTATATACGATCCTCCCCCTAAAATAAGTGAAACATGGTCGGGGTTCGCTTCGCCTCTCGCAGACGCAGATTGTTCGATTGTGGGTGACGCATCCGGCTCTCCAACACTCAAGTGTGGGCAAAGTCTCACAGCAGCCTTCGCGAAAGACCCGGGATACAATGAACCCACGATAGGGTGTTATGAAGGTGCCTTTCGTTATAAAAGAGTTTACTTTGCTGAGTTTACGCTATAAAACTGTTTGCCAGGGTACTAGTAGTACGTCTTTCACGAACATCCGTAGCCGTTTTTCTTCTTTCGTCAACAAGAACTCATGTCGTTCCTTTGCCGGCGCGCCTCATCAAAGCTCTCATGCAGTAGCCATCTCGCTCAGACATAGCTCCAGCAGCACGCAGCGTGGGTCTAGGACAACCGGTGTTTTGGCGTGGGGCTCTTCGCCCCAGACGGATCATATGACTCTCGTTTTTATTATTCAATAATTGAAAACTGTGTAATGACTTGCAGAGTGTGTGATCATGATAATTTGGCTGTGATTGCGGTTCTTCCCGTCCGGCTGCATGAAGCCGCAGCAACAGTGTTCCTCCTACCAACTGAATGAAGTCTCCGTGCCTGCGAGCCTGGCGGCGTAAGCAGTCGACGCTGGAATGCTGCGCTAGTGTTGTGAACCAAAAACAATCATCACCAAAGGCTCTTCCACGGCCATGGAAAAAACCATGGTGGGTTCTTTGTAGGGCGACGTATAGTTTCGTCGTTCGGTGAGTTTGAGTTCGTCGCGCAGACGGAACGATCATCTTGGTGACAGCGAGTTCATGGATGGGCTGAATTCTGGCTTTGGCATGATGGTATTGATCGGAACAAATGCACCAGGATATAACCAAGTTAGCGACTTGCGTCCCCCTCCACTGCCGCCGAGTTCCCACTCAGCTCGATTCTGGCAAGTGTCTTCCATCACATTAGGTGAATAGGATCTAGAGGCGGCTACGACGGCGAGCTACCGTCGTTTTCTAGCCTTTGGTATCTCTTGAATGTCCCGTCCGATGCGTCGAATATAGCAGCAAGTGCCTTGTCATATTCACTTTGACCTCTTGTTGTCGCGTCTTCCGCAATGAATCCAACGACGTCAACAGCCTCACGGAAACTGTCTTTGCAAAATAACTGATCTATCCCGACGGTCCATTGCGAAATGCGATGCTGGCGGTCTCATTCGGGGAGTGCGAAACCGAGCGAACTTACTCAACACCCTTCTTTATTGGGGAACTCGGGACATGACCTATTACATATATCGTAATTGGTACTTACCGCTCCCAACCTTCTACGCATGGACTGTGGACTGGTCGCTACCTTGGCCGAGCCTATGCTGCTCCGCATCGAGTTGAAACTGCTAGCGTTGCGCGATTAGCATGAATTTGTGCGCGACCTCCCTTTGCAGAAAGAAAAGGACAGGCCAACCGTACGCGAGACCGCTTGCTTACCATGTGTTCTCAACACGATCAATAGCGCAATGGGATCAGGTGCACAGCATGGCCTTATGAGCAATGCTGCAGTCTTTTAGCCAGATACATGTACCAATAGCCTCCTCGTGTTTCGTACTAAACAAAAACAGTATCACAATTCTTACGACTATGTAGAGGGAACCCGACACCGCACTTCGCAGATATTCAGCTTCGCCCTATCGACAGCCTAACGTCTGAGACGCTCATCAATGTGCTAAGCTGCTGGCACTACCATGCGCGTGATTTTGTTCGTTTGCAATGTATTCAATCCATTAACAGTCTTCTCATAGTACCACGCTTGCTGCCTAAGGATACTACGATCACCTTCCAGGTCGACACATCGAGAACTCAGTCGACCTGCGATACTACGAACGACGGTGCCCCATGGGTTTTTACCGTGCAGATAGGACGTTGCACCTTCTCGCTCAGAACGAGTCTTCTTACGCCAACGTAGAAAGGGTATAGAGACGCTCCAAGATGACTCCATGGAATGGCAGACGCTCCTGGCTTGCAATTGTGCTGGAGAGAGGGAGATAGCTGCAGCAGCCATCTTCTAAGGCGAAGGAAGACTTCAAAGTAGATTCGTGAAAGATAGAGGTGCACAAAATAGAAGTATTTGTTACCATTTCACCTAGAGCGGACCGACCACGAACTGGGGTTGGCTTGGCTTGAACAAATGTTTCATAGAAGCAAGGGAAGGCTTGCTCAAGCTACCGCTTCATTCTCTTTTATGGCCTTGGTTTACATCTGAATTGACTATGGGATTGGTTGAATATTGTGATCACCAGAAGATCGTCCTTGTCGCCATGACTCTCTCCTTCAATTACTCGTCGATCACAGCTTGCAGCTTCTTTCCCAACATATTCGCCCGCCTTTCCCGGTCTTTTGTGATAAGCGGCAGGCTGGAGTAATATGGATGCGAAGTATCGTCTTGCATTGGCCAGATCTCACACCAAACGCGCTCCCACTCCGCCGCCGGCCATGCCGTTTTTGGTTGGCGGTTCCAGCCCCAACTGCGCTGGAAGAAGGCATCTGCTCGCGAGCTCCATGATTCTCGTTTTAACTTCGTCGCTCGAATTCGGTTGCTGAGTGTTTCGTGTGGGTTGTACCGAATCTTCCAGCTCTGCGCTATGGCAATCAGGGCGTCTCCCAAGTCTCCTATATAGAATTTACATCGCTTCTTGTCTTTCTCTATGCAGGTTAATGTATCATCGACGTTCGCTAATCGAACGACGAGCTCTACAAGCGCTGATTCTCCCTGGGCGCTCCGAGATTGGATCTTTTCGAAAACGGAAATGGCGAATTCTTCATCAAACGCTACACTGAGCAGCGCCCAACGAATGGTCGTTGGTTTTTTGTAGACCGGATCCTTGACGCTGTGGAGATCTAGACTAAGCTTCTTCAGCCTTGCCATCCGGCCTAAAAACTCGTATTGTTTGACTTCATTGCTGTCGCCCAACGTGCGGTGCATTCCCAAACGTAGGTCGTGGACTTGCTGGCAGGACTGACTGAGGTTGTCTACGTCCGAAAATGAGAGCGGCTGGTGCAGTAGATACAGGACGCGCAAGTGAGTCCCGAGATGCTCCGGAATGACATCGAAGCTTTCTTTCCCGGCGCCGAACAGCCGTAGCCTTTGCAGGGAACGAAGACCACGTAACAAGGTCGCTATGTTCCAATCCCATCTTTGGCTGTCATAATTATATATTTGATTATCAGGTTGTAGAGCAAGCTCTTGTAGAGCGCTCAAAGCTCCCTTCTCCCCAATCGGAAGGCGTTTGAACCAGTAGGCTAGATTGTCGCCGGAGTATGTCCCATAGAGGGTGAGAGAAACTAGCGTAGATAAATCTAGGAGGATTCCATTTGGCCTTGCAAACGGGTAAAACCCATCTGGCGCGTGCAGGGTTAGCAGGTGAGCCTCGGTGTGTATGTCTAGCTTTGTCCTGGGGTCTGTTCCTTTGGGCGTGCAAAATTCAAGCCAGGGTCGTTGACAGGTGTTGAGCAAGTCATGGCCATCTAGGAGATGGATATGGCGTATGTGTAGGTTGTGCGTAGACAGCAGTTCACAGAGATTCATTGCACACAGTCGCCTCGACGGCTCGTGATCTAATCTCCTCTGATAGATCGGTCCCATCAGACTATGCAGACACGGCGAATCGGCCAGCAAGCGCTCTGCCTCTGTCTCTAGTTGCAGCGGAGTCGCATTGGACGGGTCCTCACTGTATAGACTCTTCAGACTAAATGTGTGAGCGTGCAATCGGCATCGTGATTGGGAGTTGTGTAGTGCATGTATAACGCTTGTCGGCATAGCCTGAGAACATCCCCACACGAAGTCTTTTAACAACCCTGTTCCGTTTGTCCCTACGAAATTCCTTTCTAAGAGATCAACAATTGGTTTCCAATGGTCTTCCTGTGGTATGGTAGTGTTCGATTCGGTCGTGATGTGTTCTTCTACTAGCCGGTCGGCGACCTCCTCAGGGCCTGGGATACGCCTAGCAGAGCTTTGGCTAGGTGGCGGCAAGACTTCGAGCATACGGACACACGTTCTGTTTTCTCCCAGATGTTCTATTAGATGAGAGACGTTGTTCTGAAGTTGCGCTGGGTTGTCCGTAACACGGACTCGGGCGATAGAGCGTCGTGCGAACTTCGTGTTTTCTTTAAAAAACTTGCTCACACACGCGAAGGCGTAAAGACTTTGGCGTGCTGGCTCAAGTGCGTCAACATATTCAACGATCATTTGAAGCAACTCTGGTCGAAGCTTCTCCAAACAGCTCTCCATGTTTGCCTGTAATTCAACTCGCGTCAACGCAGCGGCAGTGTCGCCAGATTTCACGTTGTCGGAATGAAAGGCTGTGTCTTCGTCGTGGTATCCGTCGTGATACTCGTCGTTTGTAGGACACCTTTGTTCCTTGCCTTGTATCAGATGGTCGATGTTGCGTTGTCGTCGTCGTTGTGTTCGTAGGGCGTTTGTGCTTTTATGCGGCTTAGCGTGCTCGGAGGCTCCCCTGTTGACAGTCGTGTCCACGAGAGGCACGATCGGGTAGGGCTTCCATGTGCTTGGGGAGTGTGCGTATGGTTAGAGTTACTGTACCTATTCTGCCAATCTCAACGGCACGGTGAGGGTGTTGAGATTAGCGCTGGAGATAGGGTTCAGCCGAGAAGATGGCTGAATGTCAATCGAGCACTGTTAGCTAGTCCTGTGCCGTGCCGCAGAAGATGGTGAGGTGTTGTAGGTGCTGGAGGTCATTGATGGAGCCTGTTGGATTGCAGGAGTGTGGGATGGTTCTGAGTTTCAGCTGGTGCGTGGGTCTGATAAGGGGCAGTCTGGCCCGCTTTACGGCAGCCGGCCTTACTGTCAGGGACCCACCCTCGCCAACAACCGCGTCGCGATCACAGTCAGTATCCTCATCGCGCAATCGGCTATACGAGTTTTCGTACCTGATAAAGGCACTAGGGAGTATGATCGGGTGGCCGTCCTGTTGTTGCAGCACGCGATGGTCCGTGCAACGACGGCGGCGGCCATCAGAGCAACGAGCTTGCGCACTGCGCGGTCAACTGGTGCAAGGCTGGCCCATTCAAGATGGTGCTACCGTTTGTCAGGTACCGGTTCAGTCCCGTCATGTCAGGCGAAAAGAAACCATGTTAGGAATTGGCGCCAAGCTTCTTCCCCAGGCGCCCGCGCCTTGGCCCTCCGTGTCAGCTTTCATGTGTCATGATGCGTTGTCTGTCTTAGCACAAACAGATCGTGGCACGTGCACAACCTCCAACCGTCTTTAAACCATAACGCAGACATACTTATCGCATTCCTCATCATATACACCACACTAAACGCGTATTACATAGTAATGAATGCGGCCTCTACGTGGAAGAAGTGCTGACTTTTCCCTGTGTGCCACGCTGCCGCATCAGTCGTGCAGCAAGTCAGCCCAATCAGGATCATTGGCGGCTTCCCCAGTTGGGCAGCTTCCAGACGGTTCTGAAGCACAAAGCCACTGTACAGTAATGCCATCACCTGTCATGCAGCGTACATACGGCCACGGACCCATCGAGACATGTGCTAAAGGGCAGATCGAAAGGCGCGCAGACGGTATAAACTCAACGCGCGGGTCTTGTGCATGACACGCCACTGTAATCTGACGAGAAGATATCATGTATGCAAAGACGTACGTGAGAGGTAGAGACGAAAGTGGGACACAGGAAGCGGTTCTTGACGGATCTTTGATGGGACTTGAGCCAAGGGCAGCTTTGCTTACTTGATACTTGGCGGCCGTGGTGCAGGCCGTAAGCAACATCGAAACCTATGATTTCACCTGCGCACGCACATGTCTTGACACCTTGAGCAGATATATGTAGACTGATGACAGCGCAGCCATCGCAGGATACTTCTGAGCTTATTCTTAGGACAAACAATGGAGTACTTTGACAAGGCGATGCAGACACTTGTAACACCGGCATCAGCATGGGGACTTGTGTCGCTGCAGAAACAAGGAAACAGAACTTACACTGACATTTACCCCTGACGGAAAATATCCTTTAGCAAAACCACATTCATCGCTCGATAGCGTCAGGCAAGAAGTTAAGCCCAGACGACTGACTGTGGTAGGCATAGTGAGGAAGGAGTGCTTTTGTTCTTATCATCCGTAGTTTCAAGTCGCTGCAAACTTTGGTCAACCTGCTCCAATAAATCGGGCTGTTTCCACAAACGCTGCACACACTACGTAGAATCAAGTGTAACTCTAATAAGCGTTGGCGAACCTGGCATGTCCTTCCGTCAAGCTGCGAGTGGCTTTCCTCCGATGACTACCGGCATGGTGAGCTTCCTAGGCGGTGTTGTGTGATTTCCTGCTTTCGGCCCGCCAGTTTCTCCCATGTCCTCCGCGGGTGACGGGAAGACTGACCTTGGCGACATGCTGCCGGCTGTGCGTCATGGTGTGTGGTCGGGCTAAATTCTCAGGCGGGCGGCACAAACATCCTGGTGGTGGGGGCCGATTCTATTTGAAGATAGATCAGCAGTGCAGGCACTAGTCATCGCAATGGCCAGCCTCCTGGTTCAACCATGCACGGAGCCACGGTGGAGATTGGCGGCATGCACGGGGCTGGGCAAGACGGAACGGCATGCAAGGGCCCGGTGGGAACAAGAGCTAGGTTGCATGGCCGGATGTGCCCAGCACAAGGTGGCTTGATGCGCTGTGCATTGTTGTCTTGGTCACAAGCCACTGTCACGGCGATCTTCGCTCTCAACGATCCTGCGACCATGTGCGAGCCTGTAACGATTGCCAATGCCAGCCCAGCTCAAGGGCCACTGCATGTATCATTCGATCAATTTCAGGGGGCGAGCCCAGAGGTCCTTCGTTCTGTAGCTCACCGCTTGTTCAACCCCCATCGGCCTCTGTGACGCGTCAACTTCTACTCTGTCCGAAGGCAGGCATTTGCATATACCTCGCAGCTATCTACACGATGTGATCGACAAGACGTCATGCAGAGCGCTACAGATTCACAGTGAAGAACGCCAAGCTCTCATATCGCTTAGCACAAGACGCTGTCTGACCCGAAACTGGGTCTTCGCTGGTTTAGCATGGAAGTCAGAATTCTGTCTCCCCAACCTCAATTTGTCACGAAAGTGAAGTTTCTTGTGCTGTCCACCACGTACGGCGAGGAGCTCATTACGCTTCGACCACCCTACTGGCTTTTCTGGAGCTTGTTCGCTTCTCGTGACCGCTCAAAAGGTGACCTTGATCCTAATCAAGTCTGGGGACCTGATACTATCCACATGAGCCGATCGTGGTGAATCTTTTCCAGGAACATTCCGAGATAGTCGGCAGGTCAGCTGACTGCAGCCTTGGAAAGCTCATCGATCCTTGAGCGTCTGTTCCAATCTCCTGCTGTTCAACGGTGACAAGATCGGGCATTGCCCGTGTGTCTCCTGAAATATGGCGAGCGACAGCTTCGCTCATAGCCCCCTCGACCTGTCTTCTTTGTCGGCTGCGCACTCTTCTTGCCACGTCTAGCCTTGGCTTCCCTACATGCTGAATTTGCGTTCTCTTTACCATGCAACCAAGGGTACAGATATAAGCATAATGCTGGCCCAGGCTCTAGTGTTATCAATGTAGCTGCCCATGTGGCAATATGTCAAGCTTTCGCCTGAAGATCAAATCCGTACGTCGTTCTTCTTCCAGCACAAATGAACGATAAGATGCGGCCATGGGCATACATAGCTTTTGCCACACTGTTTCCAAATGCTCCGAAACAACTGCATCATTACCTGTGATGCTCACTCCTTGAGCCAGGCCTCGACTCGCTGAACCACAGGTAAATTCCAGATCAGAAGTTTGTGTGACGTGGTTGGACGGTCTACGCTCCTCCACATCGTGTCACTGTCCTCCGCTCTTCCAGCACCCACTCTCTAAGTGAACCGTGGACAGGCTAGGCTGAATTGTACTTTTACCCCAACCGAGGCATTTTTCCTTCCCCGTCTCAGCGAACTGTTCAGCTCTTGTGAGCCAGAATTGCTCCAGGGCTGTGTTCCTGCGTCTTGGGTGTCAGGCCTACAGGCCGACGCAGCCCTTGTTAAGTCAGGAGATGCTATACAGGCTCACCCCCCGCTATCATAGCCCGATAGCGATGAGCACAGAGTTCCACACGAGAACAAATCCCACTTTATATAATCCTTGTGTATCCAGTCTTTGGAACACCGTATCGTTCGACACTGGAAGTCCTTCGTCATCTCTGGCGGACACGGCGAGCAACCGCGTCTATTATAAGAGTAACGATGCACCATCCTCACTGAAGAGTGCCTGCGTCGACGTTGATCGTGGCCATAGTGGTGATGGACTTGGTGTCCAAAGTTCAATCCATATGTTAGATGGAGCAAGTTACTCTGTCCCCATTGTGTGAATCGATATTGCTCGGCTCGCGTGTGACTCCGTCGAGAAACGCCGAATTCTTACTTGCAGCATTGTAGTTGTCTCTCCGAGCCAAGAACCTGTAGTTCAAGAGCTTGCGGCTCACACTCGAATCGGAGCAGAGTTGATGGTAGCTTGAGTGATACAAAGTCTCCGTTATGCTCTGGGCACGTCTCTCACATCAGAATACTGAGACTTCTTGAGTAAAAATTGCTAATGAAGAATGGACCATTGACGACAGATCTTTTAATGACCACACAAATGAAGAATCGTGTGTCACGCTGAATGTTTGGCTTTCATCGCTGGGATTGCAGAGCGATTTTAGCTCAATCCCAACCCAGAAACGTCGATTGAAGGTACTAGGCCCAGTAACAGCTCGCTCGTGATTTTTCCACTACCCATTGACAAAGCCACTCCGTCACCAAAGTGACCAGTATTCAGATACAAGCCACCCTTACTGTGGTTGCAATCCAAACCGACTTGTATCTGGTTAGAGGAACGGGGTACATTCCGAAAGCCTTTCTCCATGCCAAGTAAATCCCAGTCCACCTTTGTAATGATTGGGTGTCTGAGATTGGCAAATGGCCTGTAGCATCTCCCCACAGCAAAGATTTCTAACTCGTCGTCCTCAGGTATGCGGAGGTACTGTTTCGTGAGAGCCTTCATACTCTCGATTTCAGACGGCTGCGCCTGTATCGATTCTGCGCGTTCTGGAAGCTCTTCTGGTATAGCCCCCCATCCTCCTACATACAGTTCACCCCCTGAGAAGCTAGTAATGTCGAGACCCTGTCCATCCGGAGCATCATTCTGGAGAAAGACTTGCACACTGCCTTTTCGATCGTCCTCTGGTTTCCATCTAGGTGTACGTATCCGGAAATGGTTCCCCGCTGAGGTTGTGGAATTCATCGGCAAATGTACGGTCGCATTGGGAAACAGCGTTGAGAAGACACGTGGGGACCACGGCCCTGCTGCTAATACTAGACTTCTACACGAGATGTTGAGTAGGCTGTGATCTTGTTGTTCAAGCTGAACACTCGAGAAATATGTTGATCCTGGTGCTGCCTCTGCCGATATTGCTTTTGCGTTGAAAACAAATTGAACGCCTAGTTTCTTGCACTCGTTGAAGAGAAACAGACAAAACCGGGCAGGATCACTTATTGGTCAGTTGGAATCGTTGTGTAAGGAGAGGTACATACAGATGCGACGCATGAGGGGGGCCAGACATGCGCTGCACCGACCAGTGCTTTTTGGGCTGAACCCAATCCGGGAGCGCGGAGAGTGGCTGTTCCACGGGAGGGGTTGGGCCCCAATCGTCAGCCGGCTTAGGCGTACCTGTAAAGTTGCCTGGGGTGATGCGGTAGACGGTCGACTCGCTAAAGCCGAACTCAGCTGGCCCACCTGGAAAAGCCACTTTCTGAAGCAGGTCGTAAGACAGGATGCCCAAGTCTGCGACACCAGTCGAGAACCCAAAATCTCCTAGTCCGCCTGTCGCTTGACCGGAGGCAGCGGGACAGATGTGTGCCGCACGTTCAACGACGACGATCGTGCCGCCAGGCAAGGTGGATTTCGCCCCGGCTGTCTCCGTGTGAGCCAACACCAGTTGAAAAGCCGTTGCAAGACCAATAACACCTGCCCCCACGATGACAGTATCGGTTTTCGGCAACCCATCCTTCGGAGGGGGCAAAGCTTGCTGTTGTTGACCAAACCCTTTCAAAGTTGGAAAACCCAGCTTATGGGACTGGCATGATTTGAAGAAACAAAAGAGGTATACGATTTTGATCAGCATTAGCAACATGTTACAGAGTGAACGCTGTGGTAGGGTAGAGGAAGGTTTCAAGGTCTGCAACCCGCTTTATCGATGGCAGCTTTCTTTTTGTTGACCACATCTACCACAGCCTAATCTCATTCATCATAGCAGATTTCTAGACTGAGCACTACAATGACGTGTTCACCGTGTAGGGTTAGGGTCTTGCAAGGTATAAATCACTAACAAGGTTCTTACAACTTTGTTGAGGGACGGAACCGGCTTGTGTGGCCTGCTCAGGTGGTGTTTGAATCGAAGCTCAGGTGGCGCATTTCAGCCTCCATTTTCAGTCGCCGTTGAGATCCAATCATTCCACCCAGCGGCTATCGGATCGCTGTTTTCGTCACCAAACCTACAAGCTGATGCATATGTCTTCAGGCGTCACCCAACGCTGTAGCCGCTGGCTTTGGACTTCCCCAGATGAACTGTTGGGTCCAGTGTACCAGCCTCCATTGCAACCAAGTCAACATCAAGGATTCCGTGTGGTGTGGGAAGAGTCATAGAGTCTTTTGAAAGTAAGGCTGAATCTCTGACTGTGATCGTAATACTGCTTTCACACCGCTCAGTCGCAGGCTTGGCGTTGAAAACTTGCGTACAGGCAGCGACCACGTCTCTACAGTCCACGCTACCGATCCGCAGGGAACGACACAGCCCTGTACGCCGCTATAGATGACCTGACTTATCCTAGTAAATGGGTGTGAGTCGCTTGCACGAAAATAGAATGACAGCGTCGAAACTTAGAATGTCGCAGCCACCTGCCGACGCTCTACGCAAGGCGTATATGGTAGAAGTCGAGGCACTAAAGCCCCTTGTGATGCCTTATGGACCTGAAAGACGAGCTCGCATACCAGCCAGAAGATCATCTTGTCATGCAAGTGGCGGCCTGCGACACTTCACACGACTGCATGGCATCCTTTCGGTGTCTTATCTGATCGCCCAACCCCTTATCCGAATCAACAAGTATGTGAAGTTGCGTTTACCAATCACAAAGATGCTCATCGAGGAGTATCTCTAGTCGCATAGCGACGTCTAGGGCCAATAGGCGGTGAGATACAAGATGTAGGACCTTTGATTCTTCTTAGAGCTCATGCATCATGCAGCTGTAATGTTAGCGGCATAGCTCATCTGTCGTGTTATCCACTTAGCTCCTCTGGCGCCCGACGTCTTTCACGCTGTTCCAAATCACTTCCCATGCGCTGACGATTTGATAGCCACGGAAGTATTGTTGGACGCCCTACCAGGCAGATAGGCGCCACCGAGTCATTGGAAAGCGGTGGCTGATGCAGTCTAAGGGGACGCGTGCCAAACTCGGCCAACTGCAACGACAGATACAGTTGTGGAAGTATTATATGATTTCTCAGCACACAATGCACCGCCTACGATCGAGCTGGTCTGGTCATGGGAGGAGTGGACGGTCAGTATGATTCTCTGATGGCGTACGCAGATATCACCGTGGCGGTGGAAAATGACACAGGACTGCTGGCTACGGCACACATCATAATCAGCAAGCAACTAAAAAGGTTTTGCACAGATCTCACGTCAATGCTAGTCTCTTTCTTTCCATTGGCCTGCCCAGCACTCTGTAGCGGAGGCACACGTGCAAAGCACGGTGTACGAATCGAAAACTTCACGCGTCACGACAGCATGACTTTCTCTCGTTCAATGAATTGCACTGAGATTTCGCATTGTCCTAATGTTCCTGCTTCAGCCATCCAGGTTTTTGCTGCCCAGGTGTTCAGAGGTAAAGGATCCTTCCACATCGTAGTATAGATTGGATAGCCGGAACCAACAGACAAGCAGTGGTTGTGTGATTCTTGTCGCCAGCCTTACCACAGCCAACACGCTTCAAACGTTCTGATTCCTCTCATTCTTTATCGTACAATGTATCGTCGTCTCCGCCATCCCCAAGCCCTTCCTAAGGGTGTGTGTAAGCCGCTAATGTTTTCATGGGAAGGCAATCTGAGGAGCGTCCTACCTTAGGGCCGTCCGCACTGTTGAGACTCTCTCTATCAAGACAAGTAATTTGCTTTTTCAGATGTTTGATTGCTTCAAAAAGACCAGCTGATAAGGTATTCTCTGACCTCCAAGTCTCTTTACCAACTTCCATAAGATAGACCCTGAAGTCTTCCGTGATAAATAGCTCGACTTTTGGAAACAGCTTCAAATTACCTTGCACGAGACTTAGCTATGAACATACGCAACCTGAAACTCCTTACATTCTAGCACCTTATAGTATGCGAAAAACGCTTCAGTGCTTTTGGAACCAGGGAAAGGTTCGGCCATCTTCCTCAAGGATTCGCGGATAGTTGATTGATAATCACCGGATGGCTGCAGAGGTTGACGAATAAGAATAAACGATGGCACTACGATGCATATCAATGAGTTGAGAGTGTGAGTTTTTTGTGATTTGTGTTAAGGAGAACATGTATCGGGGTTGATTGTGCCCCTGTCAGCCCCTACATACGAGGCTTATTGAATGCTGTAAGCTAGCTGAAGAAAGATGTTGCTAGCTGTGCTCGAACCATGCAACACATTCTAGATCCTGGGAGAATACATATTTCCCTGTTCTCTGGGGTGTTGAATCATGGGACGCGTCTGCACCTGGCACTCCTAGTGGGGACCGTCTTACGCTGCGAAGACGAAGCTACCGCTGCCGCCACAGCCCTTGCACGCATCACTCAAACGTATGACGATCGGAGTACGCCTCGTCCAATTTCTTAACCCACAGGATGGTGAATTGGTTCTCATTGCATTACACCTCATATTTCTGAGAAGTTGAAAGTCCACCTCTGAAGTTGTATCGATGGCTTGCGAAGTTGTAGTTGTGTACCCACTGTAGGAGGACTATGCGGAGCTTCAGAAGCAGCTCCTGCTAGGGTGGCACTGTATCGACATCAAGTCCCTCGTTTCTCGTTGGCCGCACGCTGTTCGACCTTAGGATAATTTTAGAAATGGTTGTCTCAAAGCGTAAAGCAAAACGCCTATCGACTGAAAAGCCAGTCGAGGCCAGACAAGCGGTGAACCACATGGGTTCAGCGTTGTGCAGATACCCATATCGCCGCACAAGCATGCATTATATCATTACAGGGTCATTGGCCACTCATCCGAGGATTCAAGCGCAGCGACAGCGGCTTGGGAGAGGCTTCACGCCACACTACGCTAGAGAGTCTCTACGATAGGACCGGAGGAATCTCGCCGGCACGCCTTTTCGGATCACCATAAACGCCCCTTGCATGTCGCTCGGCTACCAATGTCTCCTTGTGCGCCACTGGAGCAGGTATATGCACGATCAAACCTGATGGGCAGCCACTGACAGCTGGAGCGTGTACTCAACGCGACGGCGAAATGTTTGGCCCCTCGCCTAGCGGCCATCTGACTTCTCTGTTGACCGTAATTCGATGCCATGGAGTCCATGAGCATTTCCTGAGTCATCCAGAGGGCCGCAGCTGGGCGACAGCAAGACCCACGGCTGAGGCGCGGTGTGCCGCCATGGCGGACCCCCCGGTTACCTGCTCGCAAGTGTCGGGCGGAAACTTCAACGCCGTGTCCTAACTCTAAACTGAGCACGGATTCAAGTTTCACGCCGGGCCGTTCGACTCTCGAGCTTGTGGTGCGTCAGTCCCCGGTTGAAAAGCAGGCCAGAGCAGCAGTTGGTCTGTGAGCTGTTGGTGCTCTGAGTCTCACCAGTGCACGTACGTATTGACCATCTCGGAAGCAAGGCTTCTTCCTGTGACGCCAAGTTGTTGTGACGGTGCCACCGTGCATGAAGAGGCGTTGCGGACCAGCGCTTGCTCCTCCCATTGGCAAGGCTACCAGCCCAACAGCGCCCGGCTGCCTGCTCGCTCTTACCATACTGCATAGAACGGCAGGAAATTGGAAGACTATTGATTGCTGAGGCAAACAGAGGACCTATTCAGTCCGAAATTGAGCGTCGCATGGCGTCAACGCCCTCAGACTGCTGCAACCACACGGCTAGGTGGCTGGACGCGCAGAGAAGATGAATAGGTACATGCAGCGGAACGATTCTGTCGAGTTCCAGACAGTGTTTGCATATGCGGCCACCAACGGCTATTTGACCATCCGTCTTGATAACGTTTGCTGTGGTCTTACACGAGCAACAGGAGGTATGACTGACACTGCTGAACCAAGCAAGGAACACAACCTCTGCGTTTGTCGGTCAATCCCAACGCTATGATCACTTTGCCTTTGAAGATCTCAGCACCAATTGCCTTGTTGGGCTCCCTGCTGCGGTATCTTTGGCAACAGTCAGTGCAGGACCGGGTCACGAATGTCGCCACAAGTCGTAGCAGAGTTGTAAGGTTAGGCGGATCCTTTGCCGGAATGTCTTCTTCACGCGTTGAACACATGCCATTCAGGGGTACGAATCCGACGAAATTGCCCATGCCCTGTACCACGTGCTTATCGACCACGAAGAGCGTCGGTCAGGTACCATTTCTCCAGCAGTCTTATAGAGTGTATGGCTCAAATCAAGTCCATGGCAGTCATGGACCACGTTCCGCCCATCCCTCGGTCTCTTTTCTTTCTTTTCCATTTGCAACGTCCCGCTCTCACGCATTTTTCCAAGCCTTTTCCAAGCCAACCTTCAAGGGGCTGCAGAAAAGGATCCTCTTTATGCCATCACCGGATTCGTGCTCTGAAACGAGCATTGCGTATTCGCACGGGCGCCCCCTGCATGCTGCTCAATATTTCTGTGTGCGTCACTGGGTAGGCACATGCGTGGTCGAACCGAGCGGCTGCCCACTCTGAGGCCTGGCGCCTGAATCGATTCCCTGCGTCAGCGGTCACCGATGACTCGACCACAAGAAAGAGAGTAAAATATGCTTCAGGAAACGGCCTGACCTACGGCGCTTGACGTGCAGTGCGGCGCCGAGGGCCGTTTCTCTACGCATCTAGCACATATCGGAGAACGACTGGTGGGCTAGAAGCGGAACGCCATGCAGCAAGCCACTTTTGGACGCAGCCGATGATGAGTCGGCTGCCTTTTGTAGGCTATTACATGAGCGTGCCATGTTATCGTCCGCAGGCACGCGAGCTCGCCAATGCTCCGACGCTGACGTTTATTCTTGTCTGGGTGTGATCGGGTCAAACGCTTTCTGATGACAGCAAAGAACGACACCCCATGTGAAAAGGCGGTCAGCTGCTAGGACCTACCTCTGGCTCGCTGCCTGGATGTACTATATTCTCTCTGCCAAGACCCTAGAGCTTATTCATTACTGGTGTTTGATTCTTGTGTCGTGTCCAGACTGGGGAACCCAAACCAGACGACTTGACCATCAGAACAACGAGCTGATCGGTACGACGCTGAATGCTAAGAAACTGCGACCTCGAAGTTGAAACCATGGCCGTACGAAATCCAAATGGGTGCCCGGCGGACTCCGGGTATACTCAGTGGACTGAGATGCTGAATTGCCTGGCTCTACGCTCTCGCGCTCTAGTAAAAGAAAGCGCTACAAATGTGTCTCACACCTCTTCATTCAGAGACCTGGTTCTCGAAGGACAACGAGACGGCACTTGGAGTGATGAAGAAGAAGGACAACCAAAGATCATGTCGCACCAATGTCAGACATAGTTGCGGATCTGCAGGGAATGTTTCCGGGTCCCAACCCTGCAGTGTGACTTGATGCGGTATGCAACACTTTCGGGGATATCCTGTTTCTGCGTCTGTGTTATCCTTCCCTTCATCCTGGTGGTTGAGATTCCGCCAAGACGAACCATCGCATACTTTGTCAGCGAAACGCTCAAAATAGCGGTGAAAAAGTCCAATCCAAGGCTGACACGACAGACACTCAGCCAAGTGAATTATCTTGAGAAGCTGCAAATAGCTAGTCCAATCAATGTGTCACCCGTGAACTGCACGTTCAGCACATAGAAGGAGGCTAAAGGTGCGAAAACGTCACATAAAGTGACCATTGTGCCACAGACCTTTTGAATCAGAGCACGTCATATATCGCTTCGCTCCCAAGGACATCCATGGACACTGGAATAAAAAACCTGCTCCAATCGGAGGGATATGGAGCAAAATTACTCCGATCGGAGGGATATCGAGAAAAATTCGAGTGAACGAGTGTTGAACATGCCATCTGGACCAGGTTACGTGATTCCGACCGGGTTGCGAGTTCGGTTTGCGACGAACGCATAGCGTGCCATTGTTGTGGAAGATCACCAACGCCATCATCTTCGAAAGGAGACCATACACATGGGTCTACAGTCTCTACAATCGAGTATGAAGGATTTCCACCAGCATTCGGTACATTGCCAAATTACGATCATACAGAACCAAATAATACAGCACAATCAACCTCCTGGATTTATATTCTTATCGGACGCACGAGCTCAAGAGAAGACACGCCTCCTTGCGCTCCACAAGGCATCCCCAAACCTGAGATACCCCAAGATAGACTCTACGAATTGATGCTGGCACGTCTCTTCAAAAACCCCAGAACGTTTCGAACGATACAAGGTGCAACGCCCTTGTCACTGGACCAGCGATACGCCGCTTACTCGTGGGTCGTGATACCTCAGACACGCATGAGTTGACTCTCGTGGTCCAGAAGGGCCATCAGGGAGATTTGGAAAAATTTTTGCGTTCTGAAGACTATCAGTTAAAGGGTGGGTCCCAAGACCAAGATGTCCACACGTATGGCTGTCAGGAACGTAGGTCAATGTGAGGTTGAATGCCTCACGTGACCTCTGTTAGTGCGAGTATAAGTAGAACTGCCGAATCGAGTACTAGAAGGTATCGATTCGTCTATCCACACCAGACAATATACTATGGCTCCACTATCTCGTGCACTATGTATCAGCTAGTAGAATACTGTCTGACAATGGCTGTCACAACAAACCCATCGTTACACTTGTATGTTGGGATGCGCCTCCAATCCATTACATACTCAGCTTCACATTCAGCCACGACATGAATTTCGTGACAGCGTCCAAGATCTACTCTCTATGGATTGAAACGATTCGATACAAAGAAGTCTATGTGTTCCACTCCCTGACGGTTGAAACAACAATCAGTCCTTCAACTGAGGAACAGCTAAGGCATGAAGGCTTCAAAATCATGTGTCAGAAGATTCCTCCCGACAGGATGGCCAAATTGACCAAATTGCGTCATGTACGCGATGAACAAACTTTGATCGTTCCTCTGCCCGCTATAAAAGAACTAGATACGACAGTTCTAGACGAC
The DNA here is from genome assembly GCA_022814545.1 of Alternaria angustiovoidea. Taxonomy (NCBI): domain Eukaryota; kingdom Fungi; phylum Ascomycota; class Dothideomycetes; order Pleosporales; family Pleosporaceae; genus Alternaria; species Alternaria angustiovoidea. The sequence goes on along the minus strand of JAKLNJ010000036.1, from coordinate 2,893 downwards.
GTGCTCGAGATATCCAGCTTTCAATTCCGCGCCGGACACCTCGAGCACGGAGGATTCATCCAGCGGCCGCTGTATGTTGTACGGCATCCGGATCTTGACCACAGGTATGTGGTCGTTGAGTATTTCTTAGCGCGCAACAAGGACTTATGTGGGGTGTTCAAAGCTATCATGTCAGTACTTCGTGGTTCTTACGTGGAGAAGTATAAGGCACTTCCCGTGGAGCAGCGCCCAAGTGACTGGAGAGCGATACTAGTTGAGCTTGAATGTGAAGCGCATTCTTGGATGAAATTCATGAACGACCGCCTTTACGAGGCTCTAGTCAACCTTCAAGTAGAAGATACAAATGTACAGCACGCTTCAACGAAACTCGAGAAGAAAGACAAATGGTTCGTCGGACAACTCCGCCAAGTCTGGAAAACATACCCTGGTTGGGAGCCAGAGGTTACGCCCTCGGCAGGTTTTTTTGGCCTTCCTTTTTTTTAAAACAGACTGCCTGAGTAAGTATGTAATACATGTCGTTCGCGGATTTGCCGCTCACTGTAGTATCCAGGCATGACTGCGTTGACCAGCGTTCTAGTGAGCTGGCAAATAGACATTCACATCATGATTTGGAGAGGAGTCGCCGTTCTTGATTCGTCTAGTTCTCGCCACATATAGTAGACTATTAGCTTTTTGTATTCATCGGCTTACACAGTTGAAGACTACTACCGCAGCTCTTATAGTGGACTTATTGATAGTTTTGTCAGCACCTTCGGTGCACTGTGTAGGAATAAGCTTTCACCTCTATCATCAAACTAAATCCAGTCGCTTCCTCCATCCAATGCAAAACGAAATATTTATGCAATCATTATTGGTTCTTGCCATGTGATTGCAGACATTACCAAGGGTTCCATGCAGCCAATGAACTTCATCTGCCTATACAACCTGTGCCTTTCCTATTAATTTGGTGTGCGGTACGTCTGGTGGAGGGAGCCTCTTTGCGTATGGAACGTACGGCAACCACGGTACGGCTTCGCGATCACGCACACAGCGACTGTGAGTCAAAAGGAGAAAATATATAAGACACAATACGGTGTCTCCGTTGCTTTCACAACACACACGACATGGCAAACACGCTTATCTCCCTATGCAAGCTGTCTACGCCCCGCAGCCTGGCGGCTGCCCTATGCAGATAGTATATACGTCGTACTTGCAAGTTTCCCACATCATGTGGACGTTCGTCTCGAGCGATGGGGGAGGTGACATATTTCAGGGTGGGCGGCGAGAAAGGAGCTGCGCACCCGGAAACACGTTATGACCCAGATTGTAGATCGACTAACGTGATGTCAGGAGCGGAAATCGGTCCGGAAAGTTCGATCGAAAGGTTCAATATTGGACACCCATGTGTGTGGTGTCTCTGTATGCCAGTTAGTTTGTCAAAGAGTGACGAAGCATGTGCTTGCTAAGGCGCAAGAGATTGAGTACAACCCTGATGGCGAAGCGAAGCAAGCCGGGTAAATGTGTTCACTGAGTGTGACTCACGCCATGATCAAAAGCATTCCAACTACGCCAAAACGGTAAAGAAGCTGTAATTTCTTCTTTCCCATCAGGGTACACCCGCATATCGCGATCTAGAGGTTTTCGCACATCCATCTTCTTTACAACGACGAAGTAAAGTCGTAGACTTGATGTCTCTCACAACTTCTCAGCAACCTCGACAAATTCCTCAAGATTGCGTACCGGTCGCACACCGGAGCTGACTTGCATGCTTGCCTTCCACGCATGTACATCTTCAATAAGGACAGGATGCGATGCATCCACTATGCTTTTAACATCCGCCGACGCATCGAGGGCCTGTGGAGCCGCAGTGAGACCAGAATCCGCGACACCTAGTGCAGCCGTGGCTTCTTCGAGGACCTTGTTAGCGACCTCCTTCTCCACCTTGAGGTCATCAGTAAGATGTGTGGCAACGGCATCTGGGATAGCATCTTTAGACGATACGTCTTTCATACGGGTCTGGAAAGCCTCGTCGTTAGCTGTGATCTTGTGTTCGGCAAGGATAATCTTCAGTGCAGCTGCTGCAGCAATCTTCCTCTCGTCGAGTGAAGGCTCCTTTGCTTTAGCCTGTGCTTGGAGGTGCACAGATAGCTTGGAGCGTTGAGAGGATGATGTCGAGATGTAGTGGTTGTAGAAGTCCACCATATCCTTCTTTGTGAGCTTCTCAAGAGTTGCAGCATCAACATCGGCTGTAAGTTCGTTAATACTATACTCATGTCAGAGCTTTAGGATTAGCATACCTTGCAGGAAGTCATAGGAATCACTAAAAATATGATTCCAGAACCTGTTATCTTCAAATGACAAATTCTTCAGTTTTGCCAGCCTCTTGTTGATCATCGCGCGTTTGTGACTCTCAAAGTCCTCGTCACTCATATCATTCAAAGTCTGCTCGAAAGTGTTGAGGAAGTTCTCGATGCGACCCTCGAGGTACCGACAATCTTTCTCACTCTGTATAAGGATTCGATAACCTGACCAGATGTCGTGGAAGCTAGGGCCAGAAAAGACGACGTAGCCAAGTTGTTCGATGGTACGGAGGTGATTGAAACAAGGCTCATCTGTCATTTGTCCAAGAAGTAGCAGTTTGGCGCGCATGACGCTGTCGTATCGGTGGCTGGCATACAGACTGTACTCAATGCAGTGGTTGACATTCTCAGGGTCTTTTAGTTGCTTCTCATAGATGAAGTTACAGCCGGGAGGCCAGATGAGACTCCGACATGTCGGCACCTGATTCGCTGGTAGCCTTCTGGGTTTGATAGTACGCTCTACGAGATCGGTGATTCTCAAAGCCTCCTCCTTATAGAGATTACCGTGTGCCAAGACCTCGATCTGACACTGCGCTAGAATCTGTGGGAAAAAT
>JAKLNJ010000035.1:0-75635 GCA_022814545.1 Alternaria angustiovoidea | reverse complement strand
TTTTTTTTTTTTTTAAAAAAAAAAAAAAAAAAAAAAAAAAATAAAACACCCCCCCCCCCCCCCCCCCCCCTCATACAAGAATGCTAATAACAAGAAACCAGGTGACTGCCGATTCCCCAACGGTACCATAGCCACTGCCGACGAGCGATACAAACGGAACTACGGCTCATACTCCTACTACTATTCAAGCATGAATCCTGTTTACGACAACTGCTCCTTCACATACTCCAACAATACACAAAGATATACCGATCCCAACGCACGCTACTACCTAGACGAGCAAGACGTCAGCGCAGACGACACGTATGCCTGCAACGCCACGATTTCCGTCCCCATCAACGGAAAGCAGTACGACGCATCCGATCTCGACGGATCCTACGGCTACTGCTACAACGGCGTAGGATACAACTACACCTCCATGAGCGACAAGAGCCGATGCCTGCCCGACACGGCGAACCCGAGCTACCAATGGGGCTTCGCGACGCTCATGTCTGGCCTGTTTATCCTCGTCACGGCCATCTGGACGCTGAGCATGTACGTACTCTGGCAGGACGCGCAGTTTAATAGTAAGCTTGTGAAGCAGGGGTACCGACTTACGCCTTTGCGGGCGGCGTTTGCGATGGCGGTGGCGGCGAGGCGGCGCACGGGGTTGGGTGGGAAGGAGCTTGTGAGGGCGAAGAATGCGGGGTTGGAGAGGGAGTTGTATGGGAAGAAGGGGACGCGGGGGACGGTTATTGAGGGCCATTTGTTTGTGGCGGATGTCGAGGATGAGGGGAGAGAGGAGGAGGAGAGGAATAGGAGGAAAGAGTGGATGATGCAGATGCCGGTGGAGACGCCGCTGTCGCCGCTTACTCCGGCTTATACGTCATTGGGAAAGGAGAAACAGTGGCCGTTGTCTCCTTCCTCGACGACTGTGGGGGACCAGGAGATTAGACCGTTGGTACGGTCGGATACGGATATCTCGTTTCATGTCCTGGATGATGAGGAGTTGAGGAAGAGGTATTTGAGAGGGGTGGAGGAGGCTAGGTTGAGTCGGAAACCGCTGAGTAGGGAGTCGACGTGGGTCGAGGAGAGCATGTGGGAGAGTAGTCCCAAATTACCGCGGTACGATGAACGGAGTCCGGATGGTGGCTCCGATGGTGTCGATGGTGTAGTTCGGGATGATGAGAAAGTTGCGGAGGCAGATGAAAGTAATGAGCGACGAGGGAATAAAGATGGAAAGGAAAGGGCTAGGTTGAAGAAGAGTAGACAGCCTGGTTGATTTGATAGATATAGATTGTACGACGTCATGAATGTTATGAGTAAAAGAAAATTGTTTTAGATACATTGGAGCTATCTTAAGAAGTGTTTTGCTTGGCGCTACATAGACGATGTTTCGGACATCAGGTAGGTCGGTTGAATTGAACTATGTGGTTCAGCGGCCGTTCGTCTCACACTTTGATTGTTCCGAGTTTACTTGCTAGCATCTAGCCAGATAAAGATTCACTGAGAAGGAGTGTACAAGATCAATTCCCTACATGTGAGCAACTTCTGTCTAGTTCTATGCTATATAGACTAAGCTGGTCCAAACAAGCATTAAAATTGTTCCTAAATAACATGCACGTCACATAGAGCTTCCTGTGAGAGGGTCTCCGTGCAATAGTTATGCGAGGATCAAGTTTTCGACACATTCGTAGCCATGCTAGTCTGTTTAGGAAATAGTGCAAGCGATTTTGACAGTTTTGTGTTGGAAAAGACAATCAAGGTTGTAGCTATGTATACCCAAGTTTCTTCTTCCTTTTTCCAAGAAGATAAACAACGAGTTGGTATAAACCACTCTCAGACGTGGAGAGGGAAGAAGACATATAGCGACTGGGATTGCTTCACACGAAGTATAACAAGTGCCGTTCTACCAAAGTCATCGTCAGAATATTCCACTAACAGAAACATAGTCATCGTTCTGTGCCACTATGCTAGCGTTCACCGTGTAGGCGATCTTGAGATTCACTGCTATTTTGAATCACGAACCACAAATTCGATGATGCTAGATTCTTTTTGGTTGATAATCGCTCACATCCCTTCGTACAACTCTACCCTGTCATCTCGTATGCTTCCCATGACGACGGCTTCACGCTTGGAGGGCTATCATCTGATGAGACAAGGCTACAAGTGTGAGATCATCATAGTCACTGGCTAAATTGCGCGGACTTGTATCTTCTTCTGATGGTTTCCGTTCCGGTTTCCGTTGTGGGTTTCGTTCATGTCTCTCTCGATCTCCAGTCGTTCTCACTGTCAACTCTTCTTCTTCTCTTTGTAGTCGTTCCTAACATTAATCTTGATTGCCATCTCCAGAGCCAAAGCCTTTTCAATCTTTGCATTCGTTCTTCGTTTGCCTCTGTCAATCTCCTTGAGACACTGGCGCTATTTACCATGGTGTCGGATCTTCTATGGAAGGCAATGTCGCACAGCTAATCCAGCCTTGTGGAAGACTCGCTTAGAGTTTTTACCATTCCACTAAATCCCGGTTGCCTTCCAACAGTATTTCTGATATGTTCGTTTTGTCTTGTTGTATTCTATCCGTTGTAACCTTCTTGGTTGCCTAAATCTCCACATGACGTCAGCGTCGTCTTAACGCCAAAGGCGTCAAGGCCTCCACCAAGTACACGTTGAAGATACAATCAACAACAACATAATGTCTTCTTCACCCAGCTCCTCCTTTCGTGCCCAACTTTCTCAGTGCGACAACGATAAATTATATCATCACACCGGGTACATCATTCCAGAGCTCGCTCTCTTGGGCTACACCGATGTCGCAGGGCGCCTGATAAGTAAACTCAGCAACTATGACCTGTATCACGACAGCTACCCGTATCGGAGCCAGGGAAGTCTTTGGTTCTTGTGGGATCTGCGTGCAAAGGAAGATGGGGTACCGTGGCCCGATGGCGAGGAAGAAAAGGTACGACAGGCTGTGAGGAATAGACGAGCGAAGCAGAGGGCGGCGACCCAGACGACCCAGCGAAACAAAACCGCAGCTAAAAAACGATCCAACAAGGGACCAAACCAGGAACCAATAGACGTTGCCATACAAGTCCGGCCTCCTCAGGAAGACCCAAAGGCAAGTCTACACACTGTTGGAGCGAAAGAGGAAAGCAGAGATGCTGTTATGCCGAGCGATGATGAGGCAGTCAGCCTTGATGACATACAGAGAGAGCTGGAGCTCCAAGCGAACAAGTCCGACGGACCATCTAGCACCACTCAGATGCTTACCAATGCACGAGACATCGTCCATAACCTGGAAACTGCAGGTCGGACTACCCATGTCTCCAGCGTGATTTGCGACTTGCTAGAGGCACTAGATTTGGTTTTAGCGGCTGAGGAGCAGCATGGAAAGTACAAAGACGGCAGAGATCTAGACTTGCTTGGAGCTCCAACATCTGACGAGCTGTTACGATGGCTAGCATACAGTTTAGGAGAGAGACATTCTGACAACTGGGCAATAGCAGGGTCGAGACAAGCTTGGAGACTCTACAAAAGAGGAGCGTTGAGGCAAGCGCTCAGCATCGACGAAGCGGCGCTCGCAGCCTTTGCGCACAATTTCGAGATCGCTTTAATCGAGCGACTCACCAATGGCCGTACCAAACCATCAGCTCACCTTTCCATGCCAGAACTTTTGAAGGCCGCAGAAGACGTCACACAAGCCATCAGAACCGACGCCGAAGTCTCACAAAATTCAGTTCGTGCCAGAAGCACATCCCTTTTCGACTCCCCCGCGACGGAAGAACAGATCGCACAGGCCGAGGCCCGGCTGGGCATCAAACTCCCATCTGACTATAAAACTTTCCTCCAGATCAGCAATGGTACCGTTGGGCATATGTGGGGACATCCTCTAGGCGACTTCCAACCACCCCTGCACAAAGTCGACAAACTACGATGGCTTGACCCGGCCGAAGAAGATTACTTTACCGGTCTTGCGCTTGACATTCCTGCTCGCTGGGCCAATTGGCCTTTTGCACCTCGCCCCACTGCAAACGGCTACGGCGACTATCCAGAACACTTTATCATTGGCCGCGCATTGGAACTCGGTTTCGAGGATATCGATAATGTGTGGCTGATCCCTCCATCTACCATCACGCCGATCAAAGACGCTGTGAAGAAATTGTTGGAAGATGAAAACTTGAGCGAGCTCGATAAGAATAGTGTTAGAAACGCGGTTCGAGACTTTGCGGGTAGTGAAGATGAATGGGAGCAGATGGAATGGGCTTGTGTGACTTGGGCTAGTGGGGGGACTGCGGCTATGTTCTTTTATCCTGGGTTCAAGGCTTGGCTTGAGCGTGTGGTAGAGCATGGCAGTGCGACGGCATATGTCAAGGATGAGGATCAGGATCAGGGGACGAAGGTGTTGAAGAGTCAAAAGTGGCTAGGGAATCTGTTCGGGAAAGGTGGAGAGGGAAAGGAGTCGATGGAAGTGCCGAAGTGGTTGAGAGATGCGGTGCAGGAGGTGAGATGACATAGAACATGAAGTTGGTCAAAGAGATCATGATAAACGCATGGGCTCGCTGTCTTCGTTGTTCAACATTATCATCCTTGTCTCAACGATCTTCACAGACGTACTGGTATTCAAAGGTGGAATAATGGAAAACGTTTTGCAGATATATTATTAGATATTACGACAGTCTCCAGAGCCACTGTCCCAGCTCCTCCTCGGCGCTACTGATCGTTCGTCGGGGTATAATGCTTGATAGAAAATCCACTTTTGTCTCGCTCGAAATGCACTTTTGGTCGTCGTGTCGTCATTTACATCCTCCTCCTCCTCTTTCTTGGTCTTCACACCTCCATCTACAAGGGCTTGCCCTGGGTAACAGTACCAGAGGGAGCGCCGCATCCGTAGCTGGCCATGTATGCAGCGTTGACGCTCTTGTGGTGCTCAATAGCGTGCTTCTTGACGCCTTCCCACATCTTTTTGATGCTGAGGTTGAGCTTGTGTTGTGTCTTCGCTTCTTGGTTGACAAAGTGGTGGGCGTCGTGGGCCGACTCGTGAGATTGGCGGCGAGACTGCGAAGAGGGTGTTGTGGGGATGGAAGATGGGGTTGAAGCGGAAGAGAGCGACAGGATGCGCGGGTGGGAGTCGAAGTTGTTCATTTTGGTGGTAGTTTTGAGGTTGTTGAGAAGGTTTATTTGTTCGAATTGTTCGAATTGTATAGGAGAGTTTGATGATGGCGAAATAGTAGTAGTAGACTTGATGGCTTGTTGCTGATGCTCCCACAACGAACCCACCTCCCCGCCCCTTATGTACCCCATGGCACAATGAAGAAATTTTCTTCCCCTTTCCATCCCCAGCCAAACGATCGTGAGATCTTGGACACATCCTCCACGTGCATCGTGACTGATTTTTCGCAACGGTCGCACATGTGGGTCTAGTAAGGTAGTATCGCCTCGCCTTGGTTTCCACCGAGTGTCTAGAAGCCACAACGCACACCGTAGGACGTCATCATAGTGTCGTTCACATCTGCCCTGACTAGACCCTTTCCATACAAAATCGAACCGAAAATAGCTAATGCCCATGACATGATCTCCGTTAACCGCTTAGCTCCCGTCAGGTACTCACGAGAACGTGGTGAGAGGCGTCGTGCGGCTTCCATCGGCTCAGCTTCGTCAGACTTTTTATACCGCAAGGTCCCACTGCGCAACCATCACGTTCTTGACTTTGACACACGAGTTACCTCTAAAGGCCATTTCGTGTGTCATAGTTGCTGTCTGCGCAAAATTCAGTGTTTCGTCGTGCCTGGAAGAAGGAGGGGGATTGGTGGCTATTTTAACCGTTGGCTGATGCGTGCGGCTCAACGAATCCTGGGTGCGTGAGCTGAAATGTTCGCGATGGTGCACGTGGATTCGTGATGGATGGCGAAACCGTTACCAACGCGCCGATCATGTGAATGCGCGATCAGAGTAAAGGTGCGGAGTGGTTTTGCGGGATGCGGGCGGCTCGACCGAGCGAACACCATTCAACGTCCCGTAGTCTGGCAATTAGTCACCGGCCCTTACGTGCTTTCTCACACGTTTGCTTGGAGACTTTAGACTCACAATAATGTCAGTTCTACAGGCGGCTTTTTACATGGGTCGATGGTGTTTTAGTTGCACATTTCCAGACGAGGTCCAGAGATACTAACTCCACGTTGGCAACAGCAAGAAAGAGAAGGAGCCAGAATTTACTGGAAGGAAACACCGGGATCAACAACGATCATCTCAATTCCACACTGCCACGCACCAGCAGCGCACTTTGCAGGGTTCGCAGCGTGCGCAGCACCACAGCAGGAGGCAACGTTGGCTGTGCCTCTTGTCTTTCAACATGCGATCCGCGGTGGTTTTTCGGACAGATCAAGCAGTCACACTCGACGTCGCTGCAGCCCAGGGACTTGAGTCACTACGGCGCCAAACACCAGCCGATCTTCTCAGCAGCATCGCCTACCCAATGTCTTGACGCAACAACTAATCACGACTTTGATGTGAACAAGACTCCTTTTCCACTTACCTGCACAAGTTTGCGCACTCGCAATCCTGCCGTCATGTCACGCAGGCTTGAACGAAGATCAAAGCAAGGTTGCGCAACCAAGATGCGGCACAGCCCCAAGTAGTGCTCACGAACCAATGAAACAACACCCCTTACAGGTCACATAGAACTCCTCTTCATGCGCATATACGGCGTAGTCGAGTCCGCAAATCGGATGCCGTTGACCATATCACCATGCAGGACGGTCTCAACGCAGTAATGTAGATTAGCAATAGGCGCAGCGTGACCGCCGCCGATGCATTGTGATCAAGTACCTGGTCCTCGCTGGTGGTACATTGTCTGGGGTATCTTATCTACCTCACTCCCATTCCTATCGACTTCTTGTGCGCAGTTTTCTGCTGGAACCACGTTATGGCGGGTATTGAAGATGCTGGATATACACTGTATACTGTACAATCGGGAGAGTTCTTTCCTACATCAGACTCCGACAACTCGTTCCCGCCACTCACAACATCATTCACCTTTGCGTCAGGTTGTGCCGAACAGTGGAGAATTGTGAACCCAGACTTTCCTACCGAGGTCTTGAACTCCGTCCCTAGTTCCTGTTTTCCTGGAGGCCGAGACGTTAATAGCCCGGGTACATGTCTTCCCAGCTACCGCTTGGTAGCGCTGGGCGAGTTCAGAACTCCTGGTTGGACCTCAGGTGGTGTCCGCGCATGGGGTGCTGATTGCTGTAGAAAGTATGTTTACGTGCTTGACCACCATCCAGCGTTCCATCAACGAAGGAATGATTGTGCAAATATTCACTTCAGCTAACTCCAATAACAGTGACATGACCCCGATGGGTGTCGGGAGAGGGGGCCTTTGCACAAAAGTGTTCAGCACATCAATTACAGCCTATAACCCAGTAGCCTTCACAACCAGCAGCACGAATTCCATCGGAGAAACCACAACCTACATTGATTCCTTGGACCGCAGCGCAACGGACAATGCAACCATCCTCAGCTCAGGAACCATGACAATGGCCGCCATGGTAGTCTACTGGCAAGAATCCGATCTCGAAAAGTTCGATCCCGAGTACGCAGCGACATTAGCGGATCACCTGTCCATTGGATTTACTCCCACAGCTACCTCGGGAGTTATGTCTGAAACAGCGACACCGCCTAATCATAGTCAACTTCCGTCCGCAACATCGAATCTCGGTGAGGCTGTAGGAGGATCAAAAGGTTCTGGTCTCAGTAGTGGGGCGAAGGCGGGTATCGGCGTGGGAGTAGGAGTTGGAACGCTATTGGTGGCTTTAGCGGGGTTTCTACTGTACAAAAGGAGGGTGGGTAGACGGGAGAAGAAGCTTGATAGGAATTCTGCGATTCAGAATCAACAACCTGAGTTTGTGCAGAGGGCCCCGCAGATGCAGACGGCATAAAGGGTAGGATAAGCCGTGATCAGGAGGGTTATCGAAGCGAGGTGCTCTAACAGTAATGCTAAGGGATAGATCAAGCCGGCACCACGGCCAATTGTAAGCGAGTTTTGACTGTGCCGCGAGAGGCTGCGCCTCTGCAATTTGCGAAAAGTGATGAAGGAGACACAAAGGAATTGAACTTCGGCATTGTGGCACTGTAGGGGACTCAGCTCGGCGACCACCGATTGGTATCTTCGGCGACGTGTATCCCTTGCGTATATGCGGCACAGTCGTCCTTGCGAATGCGACACCAACTGCTCATGTCGGTGACAGATTTAGAGCGTGCCGGAACCGACGCGTCGCGTCTGATCTACCTGGGTCTGGAGACAGTACTCATACTTGAGGTGTCGACTCCCAGATCAACACCATGAAAGCCTTGTCTTGATCTTTGCCACCTCGAAAGCCTCCTGCTTACCATGGCGGGCATCTCGAATGTCTACCATAACATCATGGTCCTCGGTTCGAACAAATTCTACCCAACGCACAATGTCTGGTCGGCCCTGACAACCTCGTTTACGTTCGCTCCTCACTGTACTGATAACTGGCGGGTCGAGAATGTCTTGTCACAACTTAGCGATGTTGTTCCGAGACTTACGCTTTCGATGCCGTCGACTTGTCAACTTCCCGGCGGACAAGCTATCCATAGTCCAGGGACTTGCCTGCCCGGGTTCACCATGATCGACTTAACAGAGTACAGAACACCAACTTGGACCACCGGTGGTGTTCGCGCATGGGGAGCGCATTGTTGCAAAGCGTATGTTTTACCTTGATTTAGATCTGCCTAGTTAGGCCCGAATGGCGAGAAAATTGTACAAATACTCTTGCTGACCATGATATCCTGACAGAGGATTTATATCATCCTTGGGAGCGTGCATGTCCAGCTTCACCACGCCCCTCACTGCGTACAATCCAGAACAAGTCGGCGACGAAACCACCTCTGACGGGAAGCATTTGGTTCTTTGCGACCAGCGATTCGGACTCGAGGAATAATGCTACCGTGATTAGTACGGGTGTCGCGCAGATGAACGCGATGCTCGTTTACTGGCAGGAGTCGGATCTTGAGAGGTTTGACACTGGGTATGCGTCAGAGCTTGCTGAGGCGTTGTTGCCGAGTAATATGTTTGCGCCTTCTGTCACGACGACGGCGGGGACGATACCGGGATCTCACAGCGGAACAGCAGTACCGCCAGATCGCAGCCAGCTCGTCTCAGCGACAGCGGATCCAAAATCGAATCCAGAGCAAGCAGACCGTCCTTCGAGATCTGGCCTCAGTACTGGGGTTAAAGCAGGTATAGCCGTAGGAGCAGGCATCGGCGTGGTGCTATTGTTCTTTATCGGGTTCTTACTTTATAAAAGAGTATCGATACTTCACCGCAAGGCGAGACTGGACCACGAAACGGCCAAACAAAATGAACAGCCTGAGTTCGTTCCTGTAAAAGATGGGGGCAACAAGGATGAGGCATATACCCCACTCCCTTCTAGCGATGCGAGATGGTCGGTGTTTTTGAGGAAGCAATGACGCAAGAGTGCACGAGATGTATGGCGTTGTTGGGCCGACTTGGGAGTTATGCCATGTTCAATCCGCTTGGATTTATGAGCTCGGTTAGCAGGTCAATTACGTGTCTATCTTTCCGGCGCATCAAATAGCACGCTGTTGTATACTATCTCCTGGTAAATACCGTCGACATGCAGCTACTGCATCTGCTCACCAATCGATGCGCGCACCTAGCATCATGCCTGACATCGAAGCAATACTAGCCCACCAGCAACGTCGCATATACCAGCAAACCAAGCACGTAGCCACTTGAACCTTGAATGGCGTAATATAGCGCGGCATGCTCACCATGCGCTTCCCGCAGTCGTTTAGTGCGCTGATCTCCCGTCGCAGCATGCGCGCATCGTCTGATTGGCTTTTGTGGATGCGACATGTCCGACGTTCAACTTAGTCTTCACAAATCATATCGTGTTCAATGTCAAAGGCTACTTGTCGTTACGATGAAGTGCTTACCGTTGTTACTATTCAGCGAGATCGTCTACGTCATCACACGCCAGCACTAATCCGCATTAGGCTTACAACGAAACGCCTTCTGAAGCGCGAGAAGCCGGAAAGCAACATGGGGCCTGAAAGCCGCGATAGCTTTCAAATACGTGTTTTGTAGCTTACTCCGAGTGAAAAACCTCCCTCGCCATATTCAATTGATATCCGACTTTGCATAAAAAGCAAGGGGCTGCTGTCGCGACCAAACTTACGCCCACCATGAACTACATCTCAAGTAAACCACGCATCCACCAAACCCCAAGCCACATGGTGCCGCACCCTAACACGCTTGTTAAACAGACCTCGTCAACTCAGATGGCATAATCAACCCCCTCATCGACAACGGCTACCTGCCCCATGCCGCCATCCGCCTAGGCATCCGGCGCCAGCTAGCCGACCGCCTCTCCTCCATTGCCACGACCTCGCTGGAAGCGGGCTACGAGTCGAAAATGCAGTATGTGGAGCTGCTGCGCCAACGGCCCATTGCGATTGAGACGGCAAAAGCAAATGACCAGCATTATGAAGTTGGCACGCAGGTTTTAAAGGGTATGTTGGGGCCGAGGATGAAGTATTCGGCTTGTTTGTATGAGAAGGGTGGGGAGACGTTGGGGGAGGCGGAGGTGAGGATGATGGAGTTGTATGTTAAGAGGGCGGGGTTGAAGGATGGGATGACGGTGTTGGATTTGGGGTAAGTGGTTCTCTCTTTTTTTTTCTGGATTCTTTGTGGTTCCTGATTCATCTTTCGTTGTGTGTTGGATGTTGGTGGTATGGGGCATATCACGTGTTCACCACATCCCATCTGGCATGCGGAATCAACGTCTCTTTTCTCCGAAGAGACATAAGAACTGACAGCCCATCCTAGCTGCGGCTGGGGCTCCCTGTCCCTATACCTCGCCGAAATCTTCCCCAACAGCTCCATAACCGGCTTCTCCAACTCGCGCACGCAAAAACAGCACATTGACTCGGTCGCCACGGCAAAAGGCTTCAAGAACCTCCGCATCGTAACCGGCGACGTCGTGGACCACGAATTCGAGCCGGAAAAGTACGACCGCGTCCTTTCCATTGAGTTATTTGAGCACATGAAGAACTACTCGTTGCTCATGGCCAAGGTCAGCCGCGCTCTCAAACCAGGCGGCAAGTTGTTTGTGCATATTTTTGCGCACAAGGATACGCCGTATGATTTTGAAGGCGGGTGGATGACGGAGCACTTCTTCACGGGTGGCACGATGCCGAGTGCTGATTTACTTCTGTTTTTCCAAGATGATCTTAGGATTAAGAGGCAGTGGTGGGTTAGCGGTATGCACTATAGTAAGACGTGTGAGGATTGGTTGACGACTATGCTGAGCAACAAGGAGAGTATTTGGAAGGGGTTGGAGGAGACGTATGGCAAGGATGGTGCGTTGACGTGGTGGAATAGGTGGCAGGTATTTTATCTGGCTTGCAGTGAGCTGTTTAGGTGGGATGGGGGTGATACGTGGGGTGTTAGTCATTATCTGCTCGAGAAGCCTGAATAAGCGGGAAAAGTTTAGATGGGGAGATAGATGGAGGAAATGAGTCGTCAGGGGGATGGCTGAATCGTGTATAGTAGGCTGAGTAATCTCTAATCTCACTCTCATCACATGTCGCGCTGAGTCACAATTGTTGTGGGGGAACTTTGGTGCGATTCGATGATTGGAGAACTTGGCAAGAAGCCGCAGTATCGAATGATGCCAGGTATTGTAGCAGTCGCGGAATCGGTAGAATGGACAGATGGTATCATGTTCTTCCGAAAGCCAGAGTTCTTGGCGCTGTTTGCGCGCATATTGCAGTCATTGGTTTGAGCCTGTCATTCGCATTCCTTGGTATGTACACCCGCCATGGTTACAGTATATTTTTCAATGTATCCATAGCTTCCCAAGCTCCTCCATCTTGCTCGTCGAGAGCTCAGTGGTCCCACGGGTGCTTCCAGCCCAGAAGCGCTGGTCCGTCCTTCTTCGCGCGGTACATCAACTGCCATTGTTAGCGCCGTGCGTCCCCGCGTCTATCGATACCACGTACGAAGAACCACATGGAGGCGCCGAGGCCGGTAGCCATGAATCGGTACAGCGGTCGGACCGGGTGGATGTGGATGGGGTGGTTCGGCATCTGCGCATATTTGGGCGGGCCCATGCGGGCCAGTGTGGGTTGCATGGTGTTTGTGAGCCTGGGGATATGTCAGCGTCGTGGCATGTCTGCATTGTCTGCGCGGGGCGTCGAACCTGCAAGCTGTGTCGTGCAATGGCCGGTTGACGTCTTTGGTGAGTGAGGTGTGGTTAAGGTCGATCGGAAGCTACGCTAGCGCTTCGGCGCCAAGGCCGGCATCACGACTGCGGATCGCGTTCTTTGCTCCTTCATCTGCGAACATTCTAACATCTGCTATCATGTCTACGCAATAGCCTCTGCTTTTCCACTCCCTATCCATGGCAGCGCACGCCATCGCGACCACACATCCTTGGTTGTATCTCATCGCCCGACTCGAAACATAGCGACAACGCGACTTCCTGCGGACAACTGCTCCGCGGACCACTTAGCAGCGACGACGAAGCGTAACGGCGAAGCCTCCATCACCAACACCAGCCACCGCCATCGTCGATATGGCCAACTCAGCGGGCGCAACGCCATCGCGCACCCTGCAGCGGCGCTTCAAGGGATGCAGCAAAATCGCAGACTATGAAATGATGAAGAAACTCGGAGAGGGTACTTTTGGTGAAGTCCACATGGCGCGGCAAAAGGCCACTGGCAGCATCTTTGCGCTGAAGAAGATTTTGATGCACAACGAGAAGGACGGCTTCCCCATCACAGCGCTGCGAGAAATCAAGCTGCTGAAGATGCTGTCGCACGAAAACGTCCTCAAGCTCGAGGAGATGGCCGTGGAGCGACCCAAGGCTGAGGGCCGGAAACGCGCCATCTTATACATGGTGACGCCTTACATGGACCACGACCTGTCAGGTCTGCTCGATAACCCCGAAGTCCGGTTCCAAGAAGCGCAGATCAAGTGCTACATGCTGCAACTGTTCAAGGGCCTGCGATATCTCCACGACAACCACATCCTACATCGAGACATGAAGGCCGCCAACCTTCTCATCAACAACCGCGGACGGCTACAGATAGCAGATTTCGGTCTTGCGCGCCACTACGACGAAGTGGTGCCGCAACGGGGCAGGGGCAATGGCGAAGCCAAGCGCGAGTACACTACACTGGTCGTTACCAGATGGTACCGACCACCAGAGCTCCTCCTGCAGCTGAGGAAGTACACCCCAGCCATCGACATGTGGGGCGCAGGCTGCGTCTTTGGCGAGATGTTCAAGCGCAAACCCATCCTCGCCGGCCAGAGCGACATCCACCAAGCGCAAATCATCTTCGAGCTCGTCGGCTCCCCAAACGACACGAGTATGCCCGGCTGGCACGAACTCCCCGGCGCAGACCCCATCCGCGCCTTCGCCCCCAGCACCGGCAACATTGCCCAGCGATTCCGCGAACTCTCGCCCGTCGGGCTGTCCCTAATAAAAGACCTCATGCGCCTCGACTGGCGCAAGAGAATCAACGCCATCGACGCAATCGACCACCCTTACTTCCGCGAATCCCCCCTTCCCATGCGCGAAGAAGACATTCCGCACTTTGCAGACTCGCACGAGCTCGATCGACGGAATGCGCGCGGCCAGAAACAAGCACTCCCACCCGCACCCCAAGGCGGCACCGTAGGCGGCGGACCAAACGGCGAGTGGACAGGCCAAGGGCCACCCCCGCAGTCCTGGCACCAAAACGGCGATAGACGATACAATGGCGGGGGGCCGCAGGACCGCGGGCCACCTGGCGTCGACAACAGAGGACCAAGAGGTGGCTACGATAGAAGAAACTACGAACACAGACCCCCGCCGCCACCACCCGGTGGTGGTGACAGACGACCAAATTGGGGCAATGGTGCGGAGAGAGGACATAATGGATTACCCGCGCCCCCTGCAGATGGCAGACATCCGCTTCCTCCTATACCGAGATATGGGCCTGATGGCGTGGACAGGAGACGAGGAGGACCACCCCATCCATCCGCTGGTGCTGCTGCTATTGCTGCGAGTGCCAATGGCGGCGATACGTATATCCCTAGTTATGGTGCTGAAGGCCCGCCACGGCGGAGTAGGGAACCTGATGATAGGAATGCGAGACGGGGTTCGAGGGACTCGGGTAACTCGCGTGAAGGTGGTGGATATACGGATCCTCATCATCATCAGCAGCAGCGGAATCGTGGCGCGTATAGAGAGAGGCAGGATGGTCCTGGGAGGGGGTTTGCGGCGAGGGAGAGGGAGAGGAGGGATGGCAGGACGAGGAGTAGGAGTCCGGAGAGGAGGGGGGATGGGAGGAGGGATGGGGGTGGTGGTGGTGGGGGTGGGAGAGAAAGAGAGAGGGATAATAACGATATTTATCGTAGGCGGTAAGAATGCTGGCTTTATCGTAGGCCGGAGGATTGCTTGCTGTGGTGGGGAGTTTGAATGATTGGAGACTTCAAGGTTACCTGTTCCAAGATGGTACTGTGTTTTTTTCTGGGGCGGGGGCAATGAAGGCGTTTTTTATATTTCAAGGTAGGGGGAATGGTGTGGTTCTTGTGGCTCACTTATCACGACCTCTTTTCTAGAGCGTATCTTTTTTCGGCATTTCTACGGCGTTGTGCAATGAGGAGAGGTTTTGGTGGAGAGAGAGAGGGAGCGTAGCGATTATCGAGTAACAATGTCGTGGTGCCTGTGTGATTATAGATACCAGTATACGATTAGGTAGCATAGGATAGCATAGGATAGTCGTAGTACGTAGTGAATCAAGCTCATCAAATGATGTTTGATGGCGCTGAGGATACGTGTGACATGATTGTGGCCGAAGGTCGCGCTTTTCGATAGTGGGTAGGTAGGAGATTTGGCACTGAGTGACGGGTACTGCATGGTCATGTTCGAGACCGGATTGTAACCACAGGGCGTTTGTTGTTTCCAAAGAAGGCAAGAAAACCGAACATTCGTTGTAGGGGGTGAACATACCAAGTCCATATCTCATACGGTATCATGTCACGCCGTGGTTGAGTTATCTCGCTTCATTGTTGAACAAGCAGGCAGATAAACACTATCATATTGCCTTGTCGAATAAAGGCTCCTACTCACGTTCGTATATCCCAGCATTGTGCAATAATTAATTAGGCGATGCTAAAATGTAAATAACCCTAAGAAGCCAACGATAGAAGCAAGTGCTTTGAGATCCATCAGCCTTGTCGGTAGTGTAATATCACAGGCACTCGCCGGCTGGTTGACGATTGGTTGGCACTTGTGGTCAGGCGGTTGATGGTGGAGGCGCAGCAAGGAAAGTTGGCGAATTCAGCCTGGTGGTCTACCCCGCAGAGTCCTTGTCTCTTTCCCTCCCGTCTTCGACTTGCTTCCGTCTTTCTCACTCCTGATGTTGATGTCCGGCTTTTGTTCTACATCGATCATCTTCGACTCACAGATTTGCTACACGGTACTGTTGCACATCTTCACTGAGTGTTTACTGTCGGCCTCTACCTCTTAAGCCGGTCATCGCGTTCCGCGCGAACACACAATACCAACCCTCGAAGCCGGTCTCTGTACGATAGCTGTCCTCCGTTTGCGGTCCATTGGAAAAACCCAGAATTATCAGCTCTGCCAACTTGACGGTCGATATAGGACGAAACCGCTGACCTTTGCCCTGCGAACCTAGGCTTTCGATAGACACGAAGGCACACTCCCATTATCATGAAATAGCACTGTCAGGACCCAACACTCACGCAATCTTCGCAATGCCTCGGTGTTCTGATTGCAGCAAAGTCCTGATACCGAAGGGGGTCCCAGAGTATGAAAGTATTCCAATTCGCACATGGTCATCAGGCCCCGAACTGATCAGACTCTCCGAGACTGGTTGCGATCTTTGCTCGTTTATTAGGAAGTTCTCAGAGAAGGCATCCATCGCGAACCGTCTACGCCTTGAAAATAAACCCGCGATTGTGCTTCGAGACTTCCATCACCAGATCACTCTTGATTGTTTCTCCTTAGGTGGTTCTCAAATGATGCTTATGCATTATTTTCGGGAACCTGTTGAATACATCCGTCTGACGCTCGTCGACGTTCACGCACCATTTCCACCTCATGGCACTCCTTATGACCCAGTCCTGCATGCCTGTGAGCTTTTCAAATCCTGTGTGCTCAAAGACAACGATGCGCACCTTAAATGTGGGCGAGCCAAAACGGGCATATCAACAAAACCGGATACACTTCCACACCGTCTCCTCGACCTCTCTCATGGCGATTGCGTTCCAACGCTTGACGTGAAAACATGGATTAACACGGGCCGCGCCACAGTCGATCAGCTGTCTGATTACTGTACTTTGACCTATCGCTGGGGAAAGGGACCACCGGATTGTATGCTAAGGGCAGAGTTCACTGGGGAACGGGTTTCATCCTTTGAAAGTCTGCCACGAACATTCAAAGATGCTATTATCATTGCACGTGCTCTAAAAATACGCTTTATCTGGATCGACGCTATGTGCATAATTCAACCTAGCGCACATGGGGATTTCACCGATTGGAATGTGGAAGGGCCACGCATGTGGCTTATCTACCAGAATGCGATCTGTAATATTGCTGCTACTTGCTCCAGCGATCCCAATGACGGTTTTCTGTCGCGAGTTGGGACAGACAACATGGCACCGTGCAGCGTTCTGCAACAGACAGAAGATGAAGAAATACAGCCTATATTCATGAAGTCAACTGGAGACAAATTCAGAGAGTCGGTCGTCATATCAAGCTTGAATAGACGCGGTTGGGTTGCACAAGAGCGGCTACTTTCGCGAAGAATTCTGCATTTCACTAGAGAGAAGGTCTTTTGGGAGTGCCAAGCTCATAATCAAAATGACGACATTTCCAATTACGAACGAGTGATTGAGTGGGACTATGTTCAGAGTCCTTCTCTACTAAATTACAGGCAATGGATAT
Source organism: Alternaria angustiovoidea (assembly GCA_022814545.1). NCBI lineage: Eukaryota > Fungi > Ascomycota > Dothideomycetes > Pleosporales > Pleosporaceae > Alternaria > Alternaria angustiovoidea. The sequence continues at coordinate 58,656 of JAKLNJ010000035.1, read as the reverse complement.
CGTTCATCAAATTCTACTCAAACTCAAGTTTTACGCAGCCGGCAGACCGTTTGGTTGCACTATCATCAATTGCGAGGTCTGTTGGAGTAGAGATGTTTGGTACAACATACTTCGCAGGCATATGGAAAGACAGCCTTGTGCGAGGTCTGTCTTGGACATCTGAAAGACCTTGTTCAGCGGAACTCAGAAAAAGATACCTCGCCATGGCGCCATCATGGAGCTGGGCATCAGTTCCAGGCGGGATCGAGTATCCTTACGAAGACGCAGACAAAACAACACGGAGTCTAGTGCAATTACAAAGCACATCCATATCCCTAGCTCAGGCCAACAATTCGTACGGGAACGTGGAGAGGGGGGCTTTGAAACTTCTTGCTCGCAAGTGTAGTATGCCTTTGCTGACGGGCAATGCACAACGATGTTCTTTCGAGGCCTGGAACATCGAAGATCTGGACTCCGCCACTATTGATACTCATTGGGACGAACTGCAAGATTCTAGTGTAGCAGAGAGCAATTATCGTGTTATCCCGCTTCGCATAAGCAGGGGTAGCGGCATCGCAAGACCGGCATCCCTTTTCTGTCTGATTGTTGCATCACTGCCACCAACGAACGATGAGAACCGTGACGATTCATGCAATCTTTACCGACGTATTGGTTGCGTCAGAATCATGTTGTATTGGAAGTCTCGAGAAGAAGGAGCAGAAGAAGAGGAAGGTCATACTCACGAGACATCGCCTCTCGATTTGTTTTCCATCATATTTCCAGTTTCCATCTCGGAGACTATCATAATCATATAATCAAATCTGCACACACCCAGTCTATCCACGAATGAAAGGCAGCAACCTGTCATTCCTCAGGTCGTGCAGCGGAGTGCTAGACCCGAGCATCTTCAAGAGTAAAGTCGGATAATCCCATCCCAGGCCAGTGGCAGCTAATGCCGTCAAGCTAGCTTGCTGTTCCCTCCCAGGTCTACCAGGACCTGTCATGTTCTGATCACACGTCAGTATGTCAGCAAAAGCAAGCGCATGTTGACTTACCGGCTTCACGTTGACATCGAACAAAGCAAACGGTGACGATTGACTCTCTTCGAATCGACGAACATCAATTCTCATAGGAGCGGTACACTGGAGTAGTTTTGCTACCTCAACACACTGAGACTGTATCTCACTATAGTGTGGGTCAGATTCATGTTCACTCTCAGATAGACATCGTGAATTCTGAAGAACAGCAATTATGCCGTTGTACGGTGCTACACCTATCTACAGTCAGCAGAGATTCCTTCAGCTTGATACTTGGGGCCAACAGACCGTCAGCGTGATTGAATCGTTCCACAACTGGCATCGCCCAGTAGTCATTCTGTCCTGTGGCTGGCGAAGGCGGCATCACGGTGACGGTCGCTTCCTGCCCAGCAAGATAGTCTTCGATGATCACGGATGTCTCCTCCTTCAACAAACCACGGCAGTGCTCGTTCAGTTCTTCTGGCGAACGGCATACCTTAACGCCATAGCTACCTCGACCTCGGACAGGCTTTGCGACCACAGGATATTCTAGATCAATTCGAAGAAGCTCCGCAAGAGCTTGCTCGTCGTGAACATCGTGGGCGCTGGGAAGCGTAAAGCCGCCGCGAGCACGAAGGAGATTGTTGACAAAGGACTTGTCATCGTATAGTTCGACCAGTTTGGGTGGCTGACCAACAACGTTCAATGTCTTAGCCACACTTGTCAGACTGGGCGATGTTTGCAGTGGATGATTCGCGAATAGTATGGTGTTCGCCCAGAAGTGTGTTGCTCCCTTCTCAATCGCGTTCATCATTCCACGTTCTGAATCTCCAAAACACCAGTCGGCATCTCTTTCAGGGTTGGGAGCGGGAACTGGGGTGATGACATCTATCGCGCACTGGTGTTTTAGCACGTATGCAATGTCCGCTCCAGAATCTCTGTATCCTTGGTACAGCTGTCAGTCGTAGTTGAATGCCCAAGCGCAAGGTGCGCAAGTCCATACCTCCAGGCTTCTTCGGCTTGCGCACTCCGTTGATCAATGGTGGCTCGAGTTCCTGGTAGAGCACCGCCACACGTGGCGTGGAGGTGGTCGACATGTGCCGAGAGGCAGCGGCAATTTGCCGAGCTGAGATTTGTGGCTGCGCGCTGCGCTCTGTCCAAGCGATCATGATGTGTGGGAGACCATATCAGTATTCTTGGGGATGTTTTAACTATGAAGTTGTAGGGGACAGTCCAGGATGAGTAGACGCGGAAAGCCGTCGGAAATGTTTCCGAGGGCGCCATGCACAGATCATGAAGCGTTGCGTTCTGTACAACCACATTCTTGTCTACTACGATAGCATCGCAGAACTACCGCCCTCAACTACCAGCATTCACGCGGGCCGATTCCGAAAATACTCTTTCGGATTGCTAGCTAGCCGCGTACGGCAGGTACGCAATTTTAGGAAACTGCGGGAGGATGTACGCAAGTGCGGGTAATTTAACTACGTTGTAGTTTTGTTGCTGAACGACGGATGTAACCCGAAGCAAATAAATAGAGAACCAGGATCAGGTCCCGATCGATACCACCACCGAGATCTGTTTATCGAAGGAACAAACCTTAGCCGAGCACCCCTGTGTTGACCCACCCACGTTACGTATACGTGTACCCACAGCATGCCAGGAACAGTCGCGATGATTACTTTGTACAATCCACATGGAGATACGATGAAGGAGTCGATGTCGGGGTTATTTAATCCTTCTGTCTCCTACTCACGAAGGTCACAATCGACAGCAGCAGCTCACCCGTAGATCTGAACTCGGCGCCTTCAATCATGCTTCTCGGCGCTTTTGCAACCCTCGTAGGTCTCGCTGCAGGCGTACCTTCGAGTTCACATGCTCGTGCAGCGCAAGCAGCTGGAGATCTTGTTGTCACTAAGGTTCCCGACTATGTGCGCCCCTATGTCGTGCGTGCATACTCCCTAGACGGAGTTCGAGTCGGATCTCAAGTCTACCGCTTCCCGGTCACCGGTCCTTCTTCGGACTACGCCTTCACACTTATCAGCACTGCTGCCCCGGCTAGTACAAGTCTTGGTGTGCTACCTCATGTATGTCTCTATGGAATGACAGGGTCTAGTCAAATGCTAACAGATCAAGACTCACGCGATCCACTACGAGAACTTCTACTGCCTCAAGGGACGGTACGCTCTCTGGACGAGCAAAGACAACGCCACATCAGGAAGGATCCTGACACCGGGTGACTACGGTGCCGTTCCTCATGATACAACCCACACTTTCCAGCTGCTTGATCCATTTGTCGAGCTTGTCGGCGTGATCCAGCCTGGTGGCTTCGAAGACCTCTTCTACTTCCTCGCGAGCGACAACTACACTTCCAGCACCAACTCGCCCTTCCCACAAGGAAACTTCTCCGATCCCGGAGGCGACTCCAGCCTAATCACCACACTCGAGGGCTACGATGTTTACGCAGAGCTGACTTTCAGCCCACCGATGGACTTTGGCGCCAATGGTGCTACTGAGGAGGATGCAATCTGGCACAGCGGCAGCAATGAGCTCGGTAGTGATTCTCAGACACCCTTTTTCATCGCCAAGGGTTACGGACCAAAGTATCTCGCTGGCGACAAAGATTCCTCATACACCATTGTCGAGCCTTTTATCACGACCCAGCAGTCTGACGGCAACTTCACCGAAGGCACCATGACTTTGTCGAAACCTGCCACAGGAGCTGAGCCTGTTACATATTCGCTGCCCGGCCATACTGCGCTTGAAGTCGTTGACGGTCTAGTCAGCGTTGACGTTGGTGGTTTCGAAGGCACTACCACTCTCTCTGTTGGAGATGTTGTTTTCATCCCTGCCAATACTACCTTCAGTTTCTGGGGCGAGTCTGTGTACTCGAAGGTTCTATATGTCGGTGCTGGAACTGATACAGTGGATGCTAGGATCAGGAAGGATGCTAAGGAATGGGATTCAGCTACCTGGCCACAGTAAGCTGTGGCTCGACGTGACTGTGGCTGTAAGAACTGCTGTAGATTTTAGTATTGCATCTTTATTGCCTGGGCGCTACGGGACTGGTGTTGGGAGTCGCGTACCGATAATTGAAGTCGCGCGTGTTGAATAGAGGCCTATGTTGTGCACAAACCATGCAGGATTGAGGCAAGAGGCGAGTTCATCTCTGCCACTTTATATTTGGAAGCCAAGGCGGAGTTCGAGAAAAGAAGAGGACAGAGATGCGTACCTTAATCGAGTCATACCTGAAGATCCTGCAACCTGAGGAAGGCTGAGATGACCGATGTTGTATCCATGGCTGGTCAGGTCTGGAATTTGTGTCGCGCTACCCTACACATGAGCACCGAAAATCCTTCGGAACAGATGCGAGCAAGATAGTTTGCTGTCATTGCAACGTTTCCGCGTCGGTCCTCGTGGGCGTTTGATCGCGCTTGCGTAGTAGAAGCTTACACCCCTCTCCCACGCTGATAATTGCAGTGTAGCAGATAATAAGGCAGGTTTTCGTGTTCATCTTCCGGCTCCCCGTCCCGCCATGTGCATGGTTCAGTCCCCTCCTCCGCGCTAGAGATCGCAGTGCATGCGCATGCACGACACAGAGGGATTGACTACCTATCGTTTGTTCTGAGCGACCCACTATGCGTTACCTGCAGTTTCCCCCTTCCGCGCTAAAGATTGCAGTGCAGTCGACCATTCGTCGCATTCGACCATTCGTCGCATTCGACCATTCGTCGCATCCGACCATTCGTCGCTTTCGACCATTCGTCGCTTCCGACCATTCGTCGCTTTCGACCATTCGTCGCTTTCGACCATTCGTCGCTTTCGACCATTCGGTGCATTCCACGCATCGATGAGTTTCACATATTGATAGATTGAGGCACAAACAATCGCCCATTGTCGTACCATTCAGGCCTCTAACAGACCCAAAGACGCATTCTCAACCACTAATAAATACCATGATATGTGGAAAGAGGTCTTGGTCACAGACATGACTATTCCAGCATGTTACGGCATGTTAGCAGAGTGTTCGTCTACTGAAACTCTATCTACCATCATCTCAGAATCCTCTATCTACCATGCAGTAAGCTTAGCTCTTCGTTCTAGACTTCCATTATTTTATGGACATTGCTCTGCATGTTTATCTTTACAAAATGTCAGTCTGATAATGGAAATGGATGAGAGCGCTTGCGACGTGAGAAACACTGAGTATTGTATTTACCAGACTTAAGTTGGTCATTGATCACTTCATCTCGTACAGACTGTAAGACTGGTTTATTACTCCTAGCAGGGCGAGACTTTCGCTTGCAAAAGATTTTAGGCTCAAACTACTGAAGCAGCTGCATCATGATTCGCGCCATCCAAAGCATACAAAGCCACACCGGTACTATACGTCAAGCAGTGAGCGATGACCCTTGTTCTTAGACGTCCTAATCATGATGAGCATTTAGCATCACCCTCATTCTACCACTGAAATATCCACCCAGAGGAGCCCTCAGACCTCTTCGTCAACCAACTCATCGCCAAGAACCTCATCGTCCTCCACTGGCTCAGCCTTAACCCGCTTAGCCAGTGGAACATACTCTTCCTCTACATCAACACTTCCATCTTCATCATCACTTGCCTCAGCATACTTCGGTTTTACCTTTCCGTTCAGACAGCGCTTACCGCGCGCCGCAGTCGGACTCAGCACCTCGACGTCATCGACAAGACCTGACGGGCCATCACTGTCGACCTCCTCAGAGACTTGCTTCCTCTTTCGGGGGGTCGACTTGGCGCGGGCACGGGGGGTAGACTTAGTGGTGTTCGCAGCGGAGGACTTGGACGGCGTGTTGGTGGCGGAATTGAGATTGGTCTGGCCGGAGACATTCTTCTTCTTCCACGAGTACAAGCGGTTCTCGACAGCTTTGGCTGTGCATTCTGGGTGTGTGTTAGTTTAGAAAATGGCGATAGTAACAGCAGGAGACGGGAATATCGAGGATGAGGTGCTGGATGCGATGCTGGAGGCGGGAGTGGGATCGGAACAGTGAGGGATGCACATACCCATGCCAGCGGCAGAAACGCGCTCAGCGATCTTGGTACAAAGGCTCTTGTTGAAGGAGATGTTGCATTCTTCAAAGACGCCGTGGAGAAGCTGCAGGTTAGGTCAGCGACAGCGACATCATTGATGCGATTGCGGGGGAGCTGGAAGTGCACTCACGATGGCATCCAACTCTGAGGTCCACTTGATTGGCATCGTGAAGACAAGGGAGAAGTTCTATCAGGCCATTAGCATACGGATGATTGAGCGAGCATTCTGGACTTACAATCTGTTGTTGTGTTTTGTAGAGCAGTTCAGGATGCTGTGAGGCAGGACAGAAAAAGGTTGATGGAAGGTGACGCCAGGCAGTTGTTGGTAGGTGTTGGGATGTAGAAGGAAAGTTGGGGAGGTTGTGAGAATGACCTGGTTTTATACCCTCACTAAGGAGCGAGGAGGATGAGAGCAGGCTGGTGAGCCCAAGTGAAGGTGAGTCCGTCACCCAACCAGGAGATTGGCATCCTGCTCTCACCCTCATCCTGGCCCCACATCAAGGCAATGGGTGACGAACAAAGATGAAGACATAAATTGTAAGACACGAAGGAGCGAGAATTGAAAAGATGCTGTCTTATCCAGATTCACGTAGCACATCTCGATGGTCGTTGGCGTGTGATGAGAGCATGAATGCACTGGATGGGGAGCTGGGGTATCGAATGCATATGAAAAACTAAGATAGAGACCTTTCAGCCAACTTGAGAGAAGAGAACCAAGAAACAAATCTACCACAACCTCTCGAAAGCAAACCATTTCTCCGGCGTGTTCGACAACTCCACCCCCGACTTCCAGCGATGCATGATAAGAAAGACACAGAACTCCTAACCCACCTTTCGTAACTATTTCTGTGCCTCCTCCATGATCTCCTCGAAGGTCCTTTCCACATCCTCATTCCCCTCACTCCCAGCTTCTCCCTCTTCACCACCACCACCATCCATCTTCTTCACACCATCTACCTCCACCTCCTCCTCCCTCGCCCCACCAACACCAAGCCCAGGATCCTCCGTTTCCACCGTGCCCCTCTTCCCATGATGCCACTCCTTCCATAGATCCAGCACTTGCTTCTGATTCTTCCTATTCGCCACCACAATCTTCAATTCCTTGGGAATAGGATACCTAGGAGCGCATTAGCGCAAAAAAAAAGAGTCAATTTCCCATGTCTCACGTGTGCGCGAAAACTCCACACCGGAACAGTAAGACATAAACTTACATGCGATCCATGAAATCCTGTTTATCAGCTTGCTTCTCCGTCATCGTCGGTCGCTTATCCATGGTTTCCGCTTCTCGGACAAAATACCGCGCCCAGCGGACTTCGTATGCGAAGACGGAGGAGCGGCGCCAGGGGTTAAGGGCTTGCGAAACGGGTTGGTCTTCTTCGGTCTTGAGGTCCGCTAGGATTACGCGGCAGAGGCTGAGGATGGAGAGGTTGTTGGCGGAGGGGTCTTGAGAGCGCGAGAGCCAGAGGGCGCGGAGGCGGTGGACTATGTTGTCGTAGGCGAGTTGGGGGAGGAGGCCACAGGGGGGTAGAGCGGTGCTGAAGAGGGTGGGCACTGTGCGGTTAGTGGGCGTCTCCAGTCGCATAGCGTGGTGCTTTGTGTTTTCATGTGTATGGAGAATCGGACGTACTAGATGTATCTTTCTCGACTTCTTTGTCGTTAGACGTGCCGTCAACATCTTGTGGATCGACAGCCGGTTTAGAATCCTCCTTGGGTATGGCCTCGTCCGAGACGTTGCACCATCCATCATCTTCTCGACTACCTATGTACATGTGAGCCTTCGCATTAGCCATAATCCCCATGCCGATCTTGGCGTACCCTGCATCGTCGGTATCTGATCTGTTGATTCGGCTAGACTGCTAATAAGAAACGAAGGCACCCAGGGCATGCAAAGCGATGGTAGGAAAAGCCGCGTAATAGAACCGCCGAATTAAATGCGCCGACAGCAAAAGGATTAGAGATCAAGAGTCGGATTGTGGTGGTTTTGATGTGAAAGACGTAGCACGAGCTAGAGCAACCAAGCAAATAGAAAGTCTCCGTTTGCGCCTACCTGCCCGCCCAAACGCGGGTGGTGCAGAACAACAGCTCATGACGTCAGTGCGTGGCTAGACCCTGGAAAATGGTGCGGTATCACGAGACGTCGAAATACGGTTAGGACACTTTTGACTGGAAAGAGGCATTGGAAAGAATGAGACAGGAATACCCGACCATTGTCGCAAACTGGACCATTGCTTTTGACTTGAAAAATCCTCATGAGCTTGGACATGCCTTTCGGCTCATGCTGCGACCTAATCAACTACCCTTTTACAAAGCCTTGCCCATGAACTTCCTCTTGGTGTAGCTCAGCCACCACTTGCTCGGTGTGTTGGTCTCGTCCGCGTACACCCTGTTGAGTAACCGTGTAGCCAGCTCTTGTCGCATCTGCATAATGTACTGTCGCAGCACCTCTGCTCCGTTCCTGTCCGCGGGGGCCTCGAAAGCCTGGTTCAACGGGAATCCAGCGTCGCCTGGAATCGCAAAGTTGGTGTCGAGCGCAATGTTCATGACAGCCTGTCCGCATGATCAGCTTCCGTCCTGCCTTGCTGACAAGACTTCTCAAGGATACCATACCTTTTCAGCTTCTCTCCGGCTCATGCCCGGCTTGATCTTGCCCAATACCTCGCTGACGTATAGGATGCCATAGATGAGCACGCGATCGGCCGGTCCCTTGATTTCAAAGTTGCGGAAGAATGTGTTTGCGCGGAAGAGAGCGAGGATCTCGTCTAGAGGGTCGTATGAGTCGTGTGAGGCATCGATGGTAAGCTCTGTGACGTCGGCGGGCAGGGCTGGCAGTGTGATGGCAGGGCCACGGGTTCGTGTGCGGAGTGGGAGGAGGGCGAAGTTGCCTGGCGGGTCGTCAGTTTGTGCTGTACATGGCGAAGCTTGAGGGGGCAGCTGTACCAATCAATTGCTGATTGGGCTCATCGAGGAAGACAGAGTGGTAAGCCTGAGGGGTGTTAGCTGCCTAATCTCCTCGAATGCATACTTGGAAGCGTATGTGTTGATTATGCATCTGTGACTTACGGGCATGGTGGGTGATGTTGCCAATGTGGTGTTGTGTCTGGCGGTGTTCTTGTTGTCTTGGAGCTCGGCGGAGGTGACGGGGCAGCTCCGCTTGGTGAGGTGTGCTCGTAGGGCTGACCAGGCGGGGGTGACTAAGCGGCCAATCAACGCGTCTCTGCGCGCGGCGCGTCTCCCCAACTTTCTTGCTAGCAGACTACATACCGCCAATCCGCCAGTTGTACTCCCCCAATCCGACCTCAATATCCAATAAAGCAGCCGGCAGCACCAGTTCAGTCATCGCAATGTCCGACTTCGAAGATGAGATGGACGTGGATGCGCCCGCCGTAGACAACTCTATCACATTTGGCGGAGACCAGAAGAAAGGCAAGAGGAGCGCTGCAAACCTGCCTGTTGAGGCTGAGGACTCTTTGCCATGGTGAGACTCCAGAAGAATCTACTCTCCAGACAGCTGCTAACCATGCACAGGGTAGAGAAGTATAGGCCAAACTCTTTAGATGACGTCGAAGGCCACAAGGATATAATAGCTACCATAAACAAATTCGTAGACTCAAATGTACGATTCGCTTCTCTTTTCACGAAACTTCGCTAACTTTATCAGCGACTGCCCCATCTCCTCCTTTATGGCCCACCAGGTACCGGAAAGACGTCGACCGTCCTCGCACTCGCACGTCGCATATACGGGAACAAGAACATGCGACAAATGGTCTTGGAGCTCAACGCATCAGATGACAGAGGTATCGACGTCGTGCGAGAGCAGATCAAGACATTCAGTAGCACAAAGCAGATCTTCGCTGCGGCGCCTAAAGCAGGAGACTCATCGCTTGCGATATTCAAGCTCATCATCCTGGACGAGGCAGATGCCATGACTGCGACTGCCCAGATGGCCCTGCGCCGCATCATGGAGAAGTACACCGCCAACACACGCTTCTGCATCATCGCAAACTACACACACAAACTTTCGCCCGCCCTGTTATCGCGATGCACGAGGTTCAGGTTCTCTCCGCTCAAGGATCAGGACATCAGGAATTTAGTTGACAAAGTCATTGAGGAGGAGAAGGTCAACGTCACACAAGATGCCACCGACTCGCTTGTCACGCTCAGCAAAGGAGACATGAGGCGCGCACTGAATGTATTGCAGGCCTGCCACGCATCAAGCACGCCGCTTCAAACACCGGGCAAGCCTGTACCCGACCCGAGCACCATCGTACGCGACCAGATCACGCAGACTACCATCTACGACTGCATAGCAGCCCCGCACCCCTCAGACATCAAGTACATCATCGAGACGTTGCTATCGAAGAACGACATGACGGAGTGTTTGAGGACGGTCAACAACCTGAAGATCATGAAGGGACTTGCGTTGGCAGATATCCTGACTGCAATTAGTGAGGAGCTGGTCAGTAACGAAGTTCCACCCCAGGTCATGGTGACGTGGATGGCAGGCCTGGCAGATATAGAATACAGGCTGAGTGGAGGTGGAAGTGAATCCATACAGACGGGCGCGGCGATTGGCGTTGTAAGGACAGGCGTGGAGTTGCTAGAGACGGGCAAGAAGTAGCGCTACCCACATGAGTTGTGGCAAAAGATGCATGCAGGAGTGTTGGCAAAATGATACCATTCGATGCGCAGAAGCAATGCGACAAGATTTGATTCGCCGCCGACCAACGATCGAAAACGTGATGTTGTACTACGATAGTGTGGGGTGATTGAGTGTCAAGACTGGGAGGGAAGTAGCACGGCCATTGCATGTTGTGGCAAAAGAGCTACGAGAGAGTCTTCAGAAACCGCGCCATTCGCATGCGCAAAAAGCAGTTTGACAAGGTTTCATCCGCACCATTGGAGAATCGCAGCTGTGATGTTGTACTACACAAGAGTGGGGCAAAGTGTATCAAGACTCTGAGAATCACCGTGGTGATAGGACGAGAGTCGTGTTTTGCGCTAACCACGCTAGTCAACATTCACGCGACCCGAACGCGCCTTGCGATCGGCGTACTCTAGGATGTATACACGGCGCACGCCACATCAACAATCAACACAACACTCTTACTTTGCAATACCCACACTTAAAGACACGCGAGGCCCGCCGCTTGAGGAAGACACACGCGACTACCATCTCTTATAGTAAACAGCCGACACGAAGTCGCGCATGCACGTCCAAACCATGCCTGTAAAGGTAAGTCGGCGCGCAATACCAACAATCACGAATCTGATCATAGTCAGCGAAGAGAAGGTCCAACAAAGCAGCGACAAATCACTCTGCGTCGAAGCATCGACCCACTTCCTCTTCTAGCAGCACCCGAACCTACCAAACTGCAAGAGCGTCGCGCAAGCGAAGGGAAGAGCAAGCGGCCACCAAGATGGCGGGGGCCCGTACGTACCATTTCTTTCATGGTACGGAGCAAAGTTGACTGATCTGGCTATAGCAACACAACAACACTGGCAACATGCAACAAAGAGCTACATCAGTCGTGCTACCAGAGTCCAACATAAATCCAGCACGTGATCTCCAAGGAAGACCGTCGCATCAGCCATCGCAATCTCAAAACATCCAACTTCGGTTCTCCTTCTCCCAATCGTTCATTGATGATGTGGAGCGACAACTCCATTCCGAGAATGAGGCTCGCTTCAACCAATCCTTCTCCGGCCTCTCCATGACCCCCAGGCCCAACCAATCCTTCTCCAGTTCAAGTCCAAGTTCTCACTCCACTGAAAAGGCATCTCCGGTACAGCATGTGTCGTCGTCGCAAAGATCCATCTACGAAGAGGAGGAGGTCAAAGCTCCCGTATTGACCAAACCGGGGCACAAGAAGAAGAAGGAAGGCTATGGCTTCAGTTACTCGGAAACCTTCATGTACGATTCAGATGACTACCCGGATACGGAGTGCGAGTGGGATCCAGATGCAGAAGAAGAGCAAGGGCAGGAGACGACTGAGCCGAATACGCCAACTACGCCAACGTCATTTGGCAATACCTCGTATCTTCTGAATTGGGACAGTGGAGAGGAGGTTGTTTCACGGATAGATGAAGCGCAACATCATGTGCAATACTCACAGCCAATACAACAGCCAACGCCCCGTCAAAGCTTCAGTTCATCGACAACCAACGCGCCGTCTTTCGACGACCTCGTCGTCCTTCGCGACGTAGGTTCCTTCCACCTCAACCGTCCCGCCCGCCCCCTCCCATGCACCCACGCCACCCGCGAAGATGCCTTGTATCTCAAGCACTCTGCGCAAGCCCTCCTCTCGCGCTACAAGGAATCCCGCGACATACAACTCGCTCTCCTCACCCGCCTCGAACGTATGCTATACGCCGAGCAAGAAAAACCGGGGGCGACGGAAGAGAGTGTTGCAAGCGCGCTGGGGCCTGCGGCGCAGAGGCTGGAGCGCTGGTTGAAGGGGAGTAGGGAGGAGAGGATAGAGACGGGGGAGTGGAGGGGGGTTGTGGAACATGAGGTTGAGTGGGGGGAGTGGTTGGTTAGAGCTGTGGGGTGGGGGGTGTTGCATGTTAGGAGGAGGGGGTGTCGGTGTAGACCGGATTGGGATTGAGATTTATACCAAGAAATAGAAAAAGATGGGAAGCAAGCACTTGCAATCTTTAGCGAGTCCAATGATGCAACTTGGAGAAGCGGCACTGCAATCTTTAGCGTGGAAGAGGAGCTGTACATGCATGTCAGATGCGCCACGTCTCACAAAAGCTGACAGTACGCTGAACAGCACCTCGATTGGCGGGACAATCGAGGCACAGCCGTTGCCAACTGGAAGCAGAGTCCTTCAACGATCTGATGTTCGTCCGCCTCATATGTAATATACGACCATTCTCGACATAGTATTTCCACAGAGATGCGTATGCTGCTGTCAGCGCTCTGCTATCGTGGGCACTGGTGTTCGTGATCTTGGCCTGGAATGTGCACGCACTACCAATTCTCGTTTGGAGGGACATCCGGGTCCTTGAAATCAGCCATGCGCCTGTGCGGTGGCATAGTGATGGCTTGCAGGTCACTACGCATTGACCTGGTGGACTGCAATCTCTAGCGCTGGCGAGCGGGTGTGTATTGGAGTCCATAGCATGCAGGAGGACGACATATTCAGGTAGCGAATCGCCAGCTAGTGCCGCTGCTGGACTACTGCAAACACCGTGCATACTTGCACTGCAATCTCTAGCGCGAACGAGTATGTGTGAGGATGCAATCTCCTATCAATCCTTCGCCAGTCTGCTGCGAGGCTGATCTTCCAATTTACACCAATCTCTCCAACGGACGAGTAAGTGCACTTTGATGTCTGGCGTATAAGAAGCCGTTCCCAGACTACATAATCTTTCCTTCAAACACTGTGTAACTGGTCTACTCATGTTTTTTGAACGTCGATGGTATTCTGAACATGCCCCAATTTTGGTGCATGGGCGCCCTAAGCTATTGCGCTCGGCCTGAAAGACAATAGCTTTCTTCTGCGCACGCTCGACTGCGCTAGAAACTGCAGTGCGTTGCGACAACCCAAGTTCAGCCTGCAGGTGCGAGCTATTCCCAGCGCTAGCGCAGACGAAAGTGTACGGAATGACGTTGTTGAGCCTGATGAGTTGATGAGCCTCGTGACCGGTGAGTCGTTAACGAGGATCACGGAATTGAAATTCGTTGCACTGCAATCTTTAGCGTGGACGAAGAACCACAGAAGAAAGGCAGCCAATCAGGTAGCACTGCCACCGCCCTGGCAGTGCTATCAGAATTCAGCCTTCTGCTGCACTGCAATTCTAAGCGTGGAAGAGACCCTCGCAGCTGCAGGCGTACTGATACTGGGGAGAAATTAGACCTATCGCGCGTCGATGCAACGATCTCTAGTGTAGAAGAGGAAGTATATGAAAGCATCGACCGATATTATTCGCCTTGTTCTAACCAATCGACAATGATATCCCATGTTTTGCTGGTCAGAGGCACGTTGCCAAATACGTTTGCCTAGCTGCCAGGCTATGAGGCAACCAGGCAAATGGTCAACAAGGTAGGTGCACTGCAATCTTTAGTCCACAAGAGCAGCTACCTCGACCAAGAGGCAGGCAATCGCCAATGCAAAGCAACAGGAGTTGAGCTACAGAAAGACTTTCGCACTGTATATCTGGCTTGCACAGCGCTCGCATGCGATGTAGTCGCGAATTTCTTGGCGCCTGTGCAGGTACTTTACCAGACACTACTGCAACTTTGTACTACAATCTCTAGCGTCGTGGAGGACATACAGTCTCCAGCGCAGCAGAGCGGGATTGGGCAGAAGAAAAGTAACAAGCTCGGCGAATGCTTGCCCGGCTCCCCGTTCAACCATGTGCATGGGTCACTTCTTCTCTTCCGCGCTAAAGATTGCAGTGCATTTCTCATTCTCATCTCATTCTCATTTGTATTACTTAAGTGCCAAGCATAGGGTTGGGATTACGAATGCCGTCCTTCGCACTCGATAAGGATCTCCCCTGTCTCATCGGTGAGAGACATTGTGCGAACTACGTTTGCCTTGGTTCGCATTCCTACAAATCTTTGCATCTCCGGTCCACCTGCCTTGTTACTGCACTGCAATCTTTAGCGCCAACGACCAGCTCGAGGAAATGGCCCGCCCAGTTCTTTACCGTGATGGAGAGCTGATGGTTGTAGCTTTCAGCATCGTAGATTATAGCGCGAAAGAGGCGATATCATCCGGAGCTTCCGATCATCGTGCTTCAGATGCAACGTAGTCATCGGTATTTCAACTTACTGTAGATTTACGGGATCAATTGTACGCCATAGCTGATGATTTTCTGGTCCCGAGTGGCAAAGTGGTCTTGGAGATGTGGGAGAGGCGCTGTACTTCGGCAGGCGCCAAGATCTGATCTGAACAAGTGCGGGGTAGAGCCGAGCCCTCAAAAAGTGGGTGTGCCCGGATGGTTGCATTGCAATCTCCGTTCTGCACAAGAGCACACCTTCAGCAGTCAGGATCACCGGCTCGGTCCGCAGCCACTTCCCACACACGGAAAAGCGAAAGAGAAGCTGTTTGTTCACACGAACAGTAAGGGTGTCAAGATCGGGGGATGATTCCAAGGTTTGCATGGCAAGGCCTGCATGCGATAAGAAAATCGATTTTCATCTGTCCTTCAAACGTAGGCCTTCGAGCGAATAAGATGTCGATAAGATAGGTTCAACGATCTGGCAGGATAGCAAGGTTTAAGATTTCGAAGACGTATTCTTGTGAGCTCATAGGCCTTTCCACCGGACGAATACATGGCACAAAGCTTCATTACGTTATGCAAGGCGCCGCAGGCTTCACCTTGATCTTTCGACTGCTCTTCCACACATCGCATCGTGATGGTTGGCAACAAGGACGGAATCCTTGCGTCCGAGGAGCTTAAGACACTACTACAAGGTGTACTGCAACTCTCGGCGCAGATAACAGGTTTAGGTGACGCGTACGTTCGGTCTTGTTGTTCCGTACGTTGCAACCTTCTCTCTCGAGCATGGTCCATGGAACCTGCACGCGTAACCGGTCAGTACTCCCTGCAATGAAAACTTGGGCCGCAGAAGAGCGGACTTCTGTGCTCTGGAAGACAACATGCCAGCATTAAGTGCATCTCTAAGACGGCAATTCCTGGCCGAGAGGACCAATCACGCCACCGTGCGAATGACGGACGACCTAAACCCATGTAGGGATATGGAAAGGCGGAATGAACTGATAGATGAGTATGCGTTGAGTTGATCTAATTTGTATGGCACAGGCCACTGCCGAGTGACTATGTACCCATAGATCTCACATTGACGCTGCAGGTAACAGGTCAAAGCGACTGATCAGCATTTGCGTCCTTCGCTGCGAGGAGTACGGGAGCGGGAGCAACCGCCATCCGACACTAGCGCTCCTATCGGAGATTTTGACAGAGACCGTTGTTCAAGTCTAGCGGCTCGGGTGAGCTCAAGTTCCGAGCGTTCTGCCAAGTTCCGATCACTCGTTGAGTCTCGTGGTTACTGATCGGGTCCACCACCTGCTTAACGCGAGACATTGCAAGCGACATATAGCCACGGTTGATCGATAGACGTCATGGATGAGCAGACGAAGGACAAAGACTTGGTATCTGGAGCGTCCTTGGTGTATGGTATATATTACGTTGCCTTCTGCTGCAACATAGTCTTGCCATCATCCATCACCCACACCATCAACATTGGGTCTTGTGTCTGAGAAACAGAATTATTGTGTCGTTAGCAGCCTTCCAACACGACCAGGATCTTGCACCCCTTCGATCATCGCGGTTGCCATGTCGCTTCATCAGTCAGTAGCTGCTACATTGCTGCTCCTTGAAATTGTATGTATCTCTGTCTTGTGCATGCAGATACACTCTGATTGTTCTCCTAGGCTGTCGTCTACGCAGTGGGTCTTGCAATCTACAGGGTTTACTTTCACCCTCTCCGCAAAATTCCCGGACCGAAACATTATGCCGTATCTGGACTTCCTTTGGCCATGGAGAACTCGTTCAGAGGTCTTTTTACTAAAAAGGTTCTCCGCTTTCATGAGACATATGGCGACATCGTTCGTACCGGGCCGAACCATGTTTCAATGAACGGAACCATTGGATGGCCTGAAGTTTTTGGGCATAGTCGCGGCGGGCGACCTGAATTTTCCCACTGGCATGACTTTTACCAGATTGGGGACAAGTCGAACCAGTCTCTTTTCCCTGCCGATAGAGAGAGCCATCGACGCCAGCGCTGTCTCCTGGCACATGCCTTCTCTGATGCTGCTATCAAGGAGCAGGAAGCGTTGATCAAGCAGTATGTTGACAAGCTTTTTGTGCAGTTACGAAAAGAGGCCACGAAACAAGAACCGGTCGATATGCTCAAGTGGTACAATTTCACAACTTTCGACATCATTGGGGACCTAGTCTTTGGGGAACCATTCCATTGTCTGGACAACAGTGATTATCATCCATGGATTGCTATGATCTTCGCGGGCATCAGAGCTGGCTCTGGGATGATTGCTCTACTCAAGATGCCTTTGCTTCGTTGGGCTCTCCCACTACTGGTATCCAAAGAAGACATTCAAAGGCGAAATGAACACAAGGCGATGAGTAAAGTGAAAACCGAGCGAAGAATAGCACTTGGTCCAACACCCAATGGCCGAAAAGACATTATGACTTATATCCTTCGTCACAACGATGAGAAAGGCATGAGCCATGAGGAGATCCTGGGGAATTCGGACGCTTTGATTATAGCTGGTAGCGAGACCACGGCGACTGCACTCTCCGGCTTGACCTACTGGATCACGACAAACCCGCAAGCTTTGAAGAATGTCCAGGAAGAGGTCAGAGCAGCTTTCAGTACCGAGGAGGAGATTACCATGGTATCTACTGGGCAGCTCAAATATTTGAATGCTTGTCTCGAGGAGGCTATGCGAATGTATCCACCCGTTGTAGAGACGCCCCCACGCATTTCTCCAGGTGAATATGTCAACGGCCACTACATTGCTCAAGGTGTAAGTTAGACTCCACCATTACGTTCGCAATGCTCGGTCTCCATCCCACTACCCGCACAGTTGTTTTTTAGAATTGCAAACATGGAAACGACCAAACGCTAATGGACCTCCCTAGACTTTCATCACAATCCACCAATGGGCCGTTCACCACAACCCCAACAACTTCGCTCAGCCAGATACCTTCAAGCCTGAGCGATGGCTAAGCCCGGATCATCCTTTGTACGACCCACAGTTCAGCGCAGATAAGAAAGGAGCTTTCCAGCCCTTCTCTTTTGGTCCTCGGAACTGTATTGGCAAGAACCTTGCATATGCTGAGCTCCGCCTCATCGCTTCTCGGTTCTTCTGGAACTTTGACATCGCACTGCACCCCGAGAGCAATAACTGGCCAGATAAGCAGAGGGTGTTTACGCTATGGGAAAAGGTCCCGTTGATGGTGCAGCTGAAGCAAGTTGAAAGGAACTGAAAGAACAGGCAACTGTTTCAGATTGTCTTCTTGGAAGTATGATTGCGATATGTGTCTTTCGGTATTGCGGGCTCGAGTCACTGAAACCCTGAGGTACAGCATGTGGCTCAAGATAGCGCGACATGCTTGCGTTGATAGATAGAAAGATGGCAGGAGGTATCAACAAGAATGTAAAGAGTCCGTTTGCTTTGGACCTTGGAATTCGAGAGAGTGTTGCTCGCCAGGTCGCTTGTATTTGCAGTGCTCAGGAATCAGGACGGAGCGCTGGTTATATAGTCTGTCAGGGAGTGGCACGGGGCAAAGCTTAGAAATTTCAGCGCCCGATGACCGGACCCACCACAATGACTTAGACATGGTTCTTTAGCTTACATATTTCACTGGCTGTGAATTGTGTGGTGTGTAGAGAGCGCAAGCCAGTCTTTAAGCACTGGGCTCTAGGCCGAATAAGATCCTCTAAACTAAAAGCGGTAGAATTGTCATCGCACCAATTACTCCCTGGCAGGCATAGTCACACACAACCTTGCTGATCACTTTTTCCCCCTCAAGAAGCAGTTCTGACAGCCGGCGAAAAGGTATGGCTTTAGACTTATCGCCGGAAAGGACGAAGACAGAAAGAAAGAAAGTTAAGCTGTAATTTGTAATGCGAGCCGCAAGTACAAATACCTTGAATCAACACAAGGTAACTCAGAATCGGCAAGTCATCTCGATGAAAATGTTACCTTTGCGTCGGAAGTTTGCACTTACGGCATTCTGCTTACTGAGTGGGCAAGTTACACTAGCAGCATCGCTCGTCAACCTACAAGATCTGGTAGTCGATCTAGGCTATGACGTCTACCAGGGCGCTTACAACTCAACTACACATCTCAATATTTGGAAAGGGTATGTCAAACTTCGCATTACACATAAACGTCGGCTGTGAGAAATACTAGTATGCTAACCACTGTCATAAAGCATTCGTTACGCAGCACCCCCAGATGGTGATCTCCGCTGGCGAGCACCAGCGGCTCCCATTATTTCTCGAAATGACATAGTGGACGCTATCGAATTTGCACCGGGATGTCCTCAAGCAGCTCCTGCGCCATTTCCAGTTATCCCGGCACCATCTGGTAGTGAAGATTGCTTATTTCTCAACGTGTATGCGCCTAGGCGCAAGGGGAAACCCAAGCTTCCAGTGCTCGTCTGGGTCCATGGTGGTGGATATGGTTTTGGAAATGGGCAGCAGGACATGAGTGAGATCATCAACGATAATGGTAACAGTTTTATTGCTGTCTCTATCCAATATAGAGTAAGTGTATTGTCCTGATGCAGATATCACGAACTAATCCATTGAAGCTCGGTGCATTCGGGTTTCTCTCGTCGACTGAGATCCAGCAGAATGGTGCTCTCAATGCCGGTATCCTTGATATGGCATTTGCCCTGAAGTGGGTGCAGGATCACATTGATCAATTTGGAGGCGATAAGTTACGAGTCACCGTTGCTGGTCAAAGCGCTGGTGCTGGTGGTGTGATGCTACTTGCTGTCGCGAAGAATGGCACCTTAGGTACATCACTATTCAGTAACGTATGGGGTCCTTTAACTATACTAAGGTCCTTGCTAACAATGTATCAGATCATCGCTGCCTCGCCCTATCTTCCGCCACAGCACAACTTCAATGCTCCGGCTCCAACACGACAGTATGAGAGCTTTGTCAGTCGCGCTGGCTGTGCCAACTTAACCGAGACGCTATCCTGTCTGCGCAGCAAGGATTCCATCACCCTGCAGATGGCAAACTCAGACGTGAATGCTGCCAATCTTTATGGTCATTGGGCATTCTCTCCAGTTACAGAGTCAGAATCTGGCTTTATCCACACTCATCCGAGCGACTCCCTGACGGCAGGGCTCGTCAATGGCGAGCACATACTCGTCGGCAACAATGCGAACGAAGGTCCCCTCTTCGTCCCCACGATTGATAGTACCGATGCACTTCAAGCATGGGTGAAGATTGCTTTTCCTTCAGTTTCCTCAACAGAATTCGAAGCCATCCTCGCCGCCTATCCACTATCGAACCTGGAAAATAACGATACGGTCGCAACCACGGGCCTCGGCCCAGTGACAGCCCTCGATACTAGCTCATTCGCCTCAGGCATACAACAACGTGCATACAACATCCACGCCGAAGCGACCTTTGTGTGTCCGTCATACTGGCTTAGTGACGCCTTCACAAAAAACAATCGCACCGCATTCCACTACCAATACTCTGTACCCGGCGCGCTACATGGCAGCGATGTAACCGCATACTTTGGCCCTGCAACGCCCAGCCAGCCACGTTCCTTCAATACCGTTTTCAGACAGATCTGGAGCCACTTTGTCACGGCGGCGAACCCGGCTACTGCAAAGGGTCTCATGAATCTCACGTGGCCAGCATGGGCGAAGGATGGACATAGTAAGATGCTCAATTTGAACACCACAGGCGGCGTGCCATACTCAGCTTCCCAATTGACAGGGACCAATCTTACAGAGTTTACAAACCCTGGGCTGCAGAATGATTTTAGCGTTGTTGATGCGCTGGAGTGGGAAGGGAATAGAGGTGCGAGATGTGAGCTTTGGAGAAGTATGGCTAGCAAGATGCCTGTATAGGCCGCTTGCTAACAGTATATACTAGGGAAGCTGTATATTATTGTGGTAGAGGGACGTGGGAATTGGACGGATTGGAGAGCTACGAGATTAGCGGACGAATAGAAGAGCCCAAGAAGGAAAGAAAAAGGCCTGCAGAACACTCGCATGCTGTTGCAGCATTTTGTCCAATCGCATTGCAACATTCAGCGCGAACGAGGATGAAAGCATGTTGAGAAGGTTAGAGACAGCGCTCCCCACGGCCGCACAATTTTGGTACTTCAAGCGAGTTTCTTCGGAACTACCGGCACGGCCCGTAATCGCATACTTGCATCACTTGCAAGCTTGGGCCAGCTCACTGGTTTTGCACTGCGATTCTTAGCGCAGCAGAGGTAGACACAGGCATTTGACAAGGAATGACTAGTTTTCATGCCAAGGCGGGGGAGCGCACGCGGTTTGTAGTGTACCTAGGTAGCCTTTGGCGTCATCGAGAGGACCTGTACCCACACGAGAGTGGTGGCGTAACAGTTTCCAGTCAATCCCCTAGTCATCACCTACGCTAGAGACTTACCTTACACATTTGCACTGCAATCTCTAGCGCCAGGGAGTGAAGAGGGTGGGCGAGGCATCTATCGCCAGGCAATAACGGGTCAGCATGCACATTAAGGAGAGCGCGACATGAACATCATTATAGAGTGGAATAGAGATAGTTCATTGCAGTTCTAGTGTGAAAGGAGAGGTGGGTGCTTGTCTACAGGAACTAGGGAAGAGTCATGTTTCTTTCACTGGACGCGGGACCATGCACATCACAATCTGAAGCGGGTGACCAACATCTAACACGCCAAAGGGGCTGCGCGACTGCACGAGGAAAGTGATTTTGGACGTTGTTTGTTTGGACTATCCGGACTTTCGGTCACAAGCGTAGTGGGTTGACATACCTCCGTATATCACACGTTCTGGTGTGAGTGGGAGGGCGAAAAGTGCTGCGCATTTTACTGCTCGAGATAGCATCACCATTTGACTGCAACCTCCAAATCAGAAGCAGCAGGAGAAGTGCTCATGCCATGCTTACGGGGGGAACAAAACATGGCGAGCGACCAAGTGGAAGCAGATATGGCAGGCAACCCCCATTGGCTGGCAAAGTGTGGCAAAGCGACGTGTGTGCGTGGTGGCGCCTGCACCGCCCCCATAAGTCCTTGGCATACTCTAGTTCAGCTAAAGATTGCAGTGCGCAGCACACCTGCATGCAGCCAGACCAATGAAGTACAATGCCACCTCAGCATACAATGATATGGCCAACTGACGGCTCAAACGATAATGGCGCAGCCGATCCCGGTGAAGCCCGAATCAATACGCGTGCCGTATCAAGCAGCTGGAGGACACTTGCTTACCGGTCAATAAATGCTTCCAATCATACATTGTCAAGAGATTGGGCGCACACATGGTCATCAATCGGGTCGCACCTATGCGATACTAGGAAAGTGTTTGGACTTAGAACCAATCTCCGGGGGCATTATTCTTCACTTGGTTTAAAAGCATACAACATGCAATTAAAGTGAAAGAGAGTACGGATAGAAAAGTATGCCATTGTGAATACGTTCCGACAAAGGCTTTGTCTCTAGACATGATGCTTGTGTGCCAAAGCGATTGGTCTATGTCTTGACTTCGGCAAGTGCTACGGAAACTGCGTCGCTAAATACCGCAAGCCTCACTCAGCCGCTTTGTATGAGATTAGCTCTTTCAAGCTTCGTATTCTGTAGTGATCGCATATCCTATCGATGTAAGCGATGAAAAGCAATCTGCATCATGTCACCTCACCTGTTCCACTGTATATTCCACGACATAACGCGTGACTAACACCGCCTGCTTCTGTCCGAGACGTAAGGCTCGCGCGACCGCTTGGTTCTCAACAGAAGGATTCCACTGAGGTTCGACGATAAATACGCGATTTGCCATTGCGAGGTTGAGCCTCGGAGACATCGTCAGTTTAAAAAAAAAACATTATTGAAGATTTTTACAAACCCAACAGCGCCCGTGCCAGTAGTCATGATGAGTACCCGCAAACTTGGGTCTTCTGCAAATTCTTGGAGAATGCGTTCACGTTTAGCCGTTGAGCACTCGCCGTCAATTCGCTCGTGAGTCCATGTATTATTGGATATATGGCGGAGGTAGAACTGCAGCAAGTCTAGTGTTCGCGTCCAACATGTGAATATAATACTGCCAATTTGTTAGACCCAGTAGAATGATTTGTGAGGCTATCACAAGTACCTCTTTGTGTTCCATACATCAACGGAAACATCTTCCATCAAAGCCTCCATCTTCGAGGATCGCCCGTTGGGTCGAAAGTAGGTATCCTCATGTGACGCGTGATTAGAGCGCGGTACTCCAGAGTTCGCATCCCACAGTGGTTGACAGAGGGGACATCTGCTGGGCAGGCTGTTCTGATCACTCGCCATGCTTGTTGAAAGACACTCCATACAGAGTACGTGCCGACAATGTTCCGTGTAGCGACGGAACAACGTACCAGTATTAAAAAGAGGCAACGTCTGTCGACACGCAGAGCAGGTGATCTCGCCGTCTCTTCCTAACGACGCCTCCACAGCCTCTCTTTCATCTAGAAGGTGCAATTTGCGCCGATTCCATGAAAACGGTTGTTGCCAAGTGCCATGGTTGCAGATGATACGTAGTTGAAGCTGTACCTGAAACATGCCTAACGTGCTCTTCTGATCAAAAACACCATTCTGGTTCTTGATTGTCCGAAACATGATGTCATAAGTGTGCTTGTATTGAGCCTGCTCTTCCGATGATAGATGTATCCTCCTCACACGATGTTTTTCGTCAGGCAAATGAAGTACATCTTTGGTCCGGCGAAGACACAGTGAGTCTAACAGGCGTGTGAAGCGTTCGATTGCCGTGTTTCGTCTTTTACTGCCTTCATCGAAGGGTATAGCGATGCATTTGCGAAAGTTTGACAAGCTGTGGAACGGGCTGATTCTCAGGAAGGCGAACAACGAGCCGATATCCTCGAGGCGGTTTTGTATAGGTGTGCCAGTGAGACACCATCTCGATCGGGCTGAGAGTTCAGCTACGGTGCGATACAGTACCGTGGACTGCCGTCTTATGATATGAGCTAGGAAATCATCGTTAGTGAGATACGATAACTGGTATATGGAATACCGACCTTCATCAAGCACAAGACGATACCACTCTATGTCTCTTAGCGCACCTTTGTTTCCGGTGAGATCCGACGCGAGCGTATGGTAAGTTGTGATGACAATATCTGCTTCGACGAACCTGTCTGTCGGGGCGTGTCGATGAGGACCATGATACTTGATGGCTTTCAGAACTCTACGGGAAGACTCGTCGAAGTGCCTTCAATCATCAATCTCTTGCCCTTACTCCCGCAATAATCTTTACTCACTTGTCTAGTTCTTGAAACCACTCATTGATCATGACTGTGTGGAGACAATCAGAAGCTGTGATCGAAACAAAGCCCTGATTCACTTACGATCTGATGAAGCGACAATCAAGGTTGCTCTGGAACGGCGATTGCATCTTGGTGTCTGCGATGTTCCACCTTCTGAAGTCTCATTCGAAGTAGCCCAGCTATGTGCAGCATTCAGCGTTCGTATAACGAGGGCTAATATAGAGAGGGTCTTGCCCATTCCCATCTCATCTGCGAGGATGCCACCGCCCGTTTCCTCGGGCTTGAACATGCCTGCAGGTTCGTTAATATGCTTTGAAGGTCACTATCATGGACGAAAGAGCCTACAACGTGCGTTCGAGACTGCATGCCGGTAGCTGTAATTCAGATCAGCAAGACGAAGCCACCTTGTTTGCCACGTACTGACCATTGTACCCCTTCCTCTTCAGTAGCTTTCCACAGCGCATATTTCTCTGGTATGGGACCATCTTCGCGCTGCATCATAAAGGCAAGTGCTGTCTTTTGATGCCTGTGTCGCTTAGCATGAGATTCTGGAATCAACCCCATTCGTGGACGGTGTTTTGCGTGTTCTGCAACAGCGTGATTACATACAATAAGAGTGTGGTGTGAAGGCGCTCGTCACCTTCCAGCCCACTTAGATCACGATCGCGTGTTAGTGATGAGTATACGTCTCGAATCGTGTGTTTGAACGTCTGCAGGCTGGGCTTTTCGGATACAGTCTCTTCTAGTGATGGCCGTGTCACCGTCATTGAGTTCTCAAACTCAGGGAGTGTGAGCATATGAGGGTTGCTATATCTAGCGCCGTCTTTGACGTACGCAGGACGCTGGAGGTAAAGCTTGTGTTGAGAGAGCTCTCTTCCGATCTCATTAGCCGCTGCTGGCGGGCCATACACGTTCACTTGAACCCGAATTACAGCTTCTTTCTCTCTTGTAGCCCGACCTATAGTGTCCTGAATCGCTCTCATCGGGGCAAAAACTTCGAGTTCAAGCTCATATCCCTGTTCTGCAATGCTAGTGAGTGCTTTATCCAGCTGCGCATTCACCTCTCCAACAACTGCTCCATCTGAGAACGCGACCAGAAATTGAGCTTCAGGCCTGATGATCACCATTTGAGCATGTCCGTGGAGAGGTGATGGCGCAATCCTAGTGAGCTTCTTGTTGAGCTCTATCATATTACCGCAAAGCCGTACGGCAGCTCTGAAAACCTGGATGCGTGTCAGTTGATTGTGGAAGAAGATTGGCTGTAGGTAGCGACGGCGCTCGGTTGAAGGAGTCCAAACAAACTCGCCATGGAGATCAGATGACATTCTACTCACCATACCGTAACATATGTACGCTTCCTCGGGTGGAGGTTCGTCCAGAAATCGATGAGACGCATATCCGGTCGTCCATTCCTCAATGTCGGCACTGGTTTCCTGGAATGAGCTGTACAACTCAATTTGATCTCTATCGAGAGCAAGGTCGCATTGTGCGATTCGTGAGCCAAGAAGATCGTCCAAATATCTGTCCCATGACTGAGCTGGCAAAGCCGCTATGAATCTACACTTGTCAGCCTTGCTTCAACAATCACGAACCGTTGACTGCATACTGATCTGTATCATCGTCTTTGTTGAACTGTAGATGCGGTCGGTGGTTGTTATGGTACTCGTCGCCGGCACCCTCGTCGTTCAGTAGGTGCTTGAGAGCCATCTGGACCTTGGGCGTGATATAAGCGCGTGGTGTATTAGCGGCTTGGCAAACGCGCTACCTGGATGGGCCGCCCTGGGTTGGTTAAGACACGCAACTTCAATCGACGGTCGAGGTCTTTCAAATGGAACGTAGAGGAGGCACTGCCAGATATTCTTGAGAACTGGGCGCATCTCAGCTCGGTGCATGCAGAAGGCTGAGTCGCAGCCTCCTGCACGCCGGTGAGCCACGCGCAGCGTTTCAGCCTTGCTCCGCCCCCTCCATGGAAACATTGCTTTTTTACCTATGACTTTCACACCTGATTTATACTTACTGCAACTTCGCCAGATTGTAGAAGCACATAACGCGCAGCCTTTGATTGCATATATCGAGTATTATCAGATGAGTGTCTTGGCGTGGTAGCTGAGTATCATGAACAATGGCGACCCCGATGCCTTCTCAGCAAAGTAGTCGCACCTCGACCACTGCGTTTTCTCAGCAGCCGACATTGATTGGAAGCGCAACTCCGCCACCACGTGCGGCCGGATCGGCTCTTGACCGAGCCATGATTCAATTCCGCAACCGACTCAATGGCACACAACTTATGGAATTCAAGGGGACTACACACGAGAACCTGCGCGAAGAGCTTCTCAAAGTTCAGGAGAAGCAAGAGGCTCGCCTGGAGACGATGAATCTTGCTCGCATCAAACATTGTCTCGAAGCGATGAACCAATTCGGCCAAGTCATCGAGATCTTCCTCAACGTTTCGGATGCAGTCGCGTTCGTCTGGGGCCCGATGAAGTTCCTCTTGTTGGTGAGTAGGCTGTATTTGTAGGGTAGTGCTTCAGTTGACAGACGGAACAGACAGCTAGTACGTTTGCAGACTCTTTCGATTCACTTTTGGATGCGTACGAAAGGATCGGCGAGCAACTACCTTTGTTAGCAGAATATCACTCATTGTTCAGCGAATCACCTCATATGATTGATGCCTTGGAGTTGATCTACATCGACATACTGGACTTCCATCAACAAGCGTGCAAGTTCTTCTCCGGCAGATGTAAGTGATAGCGCATCTGTCACTTCCAGTTCTAGAAACTAACGGCGACTCAGTGTGGGTTCGGTTTTTCAAGTCGATGTAGGTGCTCCTTTGAGATGGAAATCTAGTTAGCCTGTACATGCACCTGACGATGGGATACAGGTGGAAGAACTTCCATACCAAGTTCGATGGGATTCTGAGCAGTCTTCGCCGTCACAAAGACATTGTAGAATGCCGTGCTAACCTCGCCCAATACCGCATGTACCAGGATGATGTCGCAGCTTTCAAAGCAAAGCTCGAGGAAAACGTCGTGCGCGAAGAAACCAAGAACCTGATGATTGTCAAGGAGTGGCTCAGTGTAGGAGAGTTACCACAACTTGATCATGCTAGCTACTGCAAAGTTCGCGCAGATTATGCTACTACAACCAAGTGGATATCGCAGCACAAAACTGTCAAACATTGGATACATGCCGATATACCGAAGAGCCCAGTCGTCTGGATGTATGGGATCCCTGGTGCTGGTTAGTATGCTCAACGTGAACATATTTTAGCGCTAATAAGCAATAGGAAAGACAATACTATCATCGGCCATCATTGATGAGTGCAAGAATCGACCAGAATTCATCACTTGCTATTTCTATTGCCACGATGGCGACCCAACGAGTAGCACTGCAGTCAGTATATTGAAGGGGCTTGCTGACCAACTGTTGGATCAATATCCGGAGATGTTGCCTCCTTGTTTCGCAAGGCGTAAATTGAGCGGAGGGCCATCTCTAAGGTCCCTTATCCAAGCGAAGAAGCTCCTAGAGGACTTCTGTAATACGATACCGAAACTCTTCATTGTTATCGATGGATTGGATGAATGTGAGAAGGCAGAAAGGGGTCAGGTGCTGGACATCTTAACTGAAGTCGTAGGTTTCCGCGACACGGTCGACCCAGGCACACTTCGTCTTCTTGTTGCTAGCCAAGATCTTGTTGATATTAAGAAAGGGTTGCATAGCTCCGCAGCCACCAAGGTCGCACCAACAATCTTACGGATCTCCGAGACGGACAACGAAAGTGATATCCGAGCTTTCACCAGGCTATGGGTAGATAAGATTGCGTCAAAGTTTCCGCCATTTTCAGAAGACATGAAAGAGTACCTTCAGAATCTTACAGTAGTCAACGCGAAAGGTAGGCTGTAAGTCGCTAGAGCGATGCTGTTATAGTCTAACATTCTTACAGGCATGTTTCTCTACGCCAAATTGGTCTTACTTGACCTTTATGCTTCGACTACGTTAGCAGAGCTCAAAGACAATATCAAGACCGAAAACTTTCCACTTGAGCTTGCAGACGCGTGAGTTTTCCCAGGATCATATGGAGATGGACATCCGACCTATATATACTCCTGCACCGGACCATAGGCTCGTGTTGATGAACTGGCAGATACGAGCGAATCCTGAGACGTATCAAAACCACATCTGGCAGGGGTTGGCCCAAAGCCAAGAAGCTACTTGGATGGTTTGTGGTTCCTAGTACGAATGTGTGTGGATCGAAAGCTAACGACTATTGGGTATTTAGGTTGGTTTGTGCTAAGCGCAGGCTCACATGGAAAGAGATGCAAGTTGCGCTTTCGATTGATTCAGAGAGGCAGACCATTGATTATGAGAACCAGCGGGTACGCGATCACATATATGTCACTTGCGGCTCACTAGTACTCGTTAGTGGAGACCGCGTTTACCTCGTTCATAGTACGGCGAAGACGTAATCTTTACCACCTCCAACGAGAAGCTTAATTTGCTGACTATATTAGGTACATCACTGCCATCACCAAAGATATACATGAGCCATCCATTGAGTGCGAGCTTGCGACGTTATGTATGCAATACTTGACGTTCCCCTGTTTCGATGTTTACAATCCTGACGATGTCGTACAACGACGACGGTTTGCATTGGAAGGTTCATTGGCGTTCCAAGACTACGCGATCGCGAAATGGTTTCACCACGTCAATGCGTGGGTAGCAAGTGGCACAAAATTCCTTGAAGAAGCACCGGATCAAGTCGCACTACTAGATGGCATCTTGCATGCCATGAGAGAGTTTATGATGCGTTATAGTGAGCTGGATTGGGCGAACGGACAAGTGGATGACTGCAAGACCAAGTGTAAGGTTTTTGAACATCTCGGTCTATACGAGCATGTTGTGCAGCTCACTAGTCATATCTACACGTTCCAACAGAAAGGCTTCGAGGCACAACACAAGATTAGCATCCCAGACCTTTCGGAGGCCTTGGATCGGAACCGGAAAATACTTGAGGAGTTTCACAAAGCCAAACCTGGTCCGACAGCAGAAGAGAAGGCAACCTACAGTAAATTCTACAACGAGAAACGGCGTTTCAAATGCACACGGATCACCTGCCGATACTTCTCTGAGGGATTCAAAGACGAGAAATCTCGTAAGGCGCATGTTAACCTTCACGAAAGGCCACACCAATGCGAGATACCGGACTGCTTGGGCGCAGAAGGGTTTGTTAATGCAAAAGATCTCGAGAAACATACTAGGACGTTTCATCCTGAGAGGAGTGATTTGGCAGAGACGTTTATCTCTGCTATTGCACCCAAACGCGGGAACACGAATCATGCATGCTCGATCTGCGGGAAAACATTCTCACGCAGCTACCATCGCAGGGATCATGAGCTCAGTCATAAAGGAGAAAGGCCACACGAGTGCGCGGAGTGTGGCAAAGCTTTCACGAGACTTAACGATCTCACAAGACATAAAAGAATACACGACAGACCCGGCAACAATGGCGCCGTCTAGAAGACCCTTACGGTTGAGATTATGGTAGTGTAGTAACGAGAGTAAGACCAAATCGATGCGCCTACATTCTGGAACGCTGTGTGATGTAGGTGTTGCACGTGGGTCACGAGTCGGAAGCATTGGTTCACTGAGGTTGCAACAAGACCTCATTACCCAATACACGCGAACTGTCCAAGTATTTCATGAATGGTTCAGGGACTCAATGATATCGTCTCTCTCCATAGCTGAATTTTCATATCAGGATGCTTTCAAGACCGAATATCTTAGCGTTCAGAGTGTCGCAGGGTATGTGCCGACTAATGAAATCTTACATGCTATTCATCCGGTGGGCACATGCGAGCCAATGATCCTGTGATTGGTTGGCTCGTAAAAGCACGTGATGACATCCCGTGGTGTATCCTAATGCCTCGACGTTCAATGGTCATCGGCTAATGACTAGTTCTACGACATACAGGTCGCGGAAAAATATAATTGGCCGCTGCGCCACCTTTTTCATGCGCTGGAGATTGCAGCGCGACGTGAGTTGATTTGAGCGACAATCTTGCAGCGCTTTTGCAAGACGCTGGTAGTGCTTAGAGCCGGAACTATGGTAGCCTCAAGACTGGGATATGTCCCCACGGCATATATCGAGAATCACTTGATCCTCACTGATCGCCGTCTACCCCACCAATTCGCAGCGGATCATGACCCGGATGCGGTTGTCTTGGCGTTCCGAGTGGTGACGGGCGGGAAGGTGCGCTGCCGAGTCTCGCTACTTTGCGCGTTCCTCGCTACGCGATGCCCGCTGCGCCTCAGCCGGTACCACCCTCGCGACTTTGTCTATTCTTGGATGCCATGCTCGTGTGGCTGCATGTACACAGCCGTTGCTTATTTCTTTTTCTTGACGATGTATGCCTCTCATAGCCGTGCGTGATGGGCGAAGCAAGCTGTTAGGAAGCCAGCCCACGCCCACGAAGTACACTGGTACCTTAGTCGTCCCACCACTCGGCGCACTATGATGACTACAAATGCGTCTGAAGGAAATCTGGGTCAGCGGGCTATTCGGACATCTGTTGTACGATTACCGACAAGCACATCCCCTGTCCAGAGTGACCATTGAAGACGCAGGCATTGCTAATTCACCCGGCTCTGTCTCCACTGTTTCAAAACTCCAGCATATCTAACATAATGTCGTTCGGGATCTCGGACATGGATAAAATCCTACCACTAAGCAGATGGCGGACCTGAGTACTATCATCTCGCATCATCTCGCGTCATGGTCCGAAAGGAGCATCGGCTGGGGGAAAGTCCACGTAATGGGCACTGTAGAGACGTCCGAGAGGAGTTTTAGACATGGCGCGGCTGCGATACTAGCGACATGGCCTGGTGAAGGCTATGCAAGAGTGCTCATCTTAGTCCAGGTGATACACTATAAGACGATTGTAAAGTCACCCGTCGCAACTCAATCCACAGCGATACCATCCATCAGGATCTTGCCAGTACTACCACCAATCTCCCCTTCATCCCCAAGCGAACCGACACAATGCACATGCCATCTCTCATCATCGGTGCTCTCATGAGTGTTGGCTTCGTCAGCGCCCAAGGCTCTTTAGAAAGCTGGCACCCAGCTAGGCCTGGAGAATGTACATTTCAATCCAACCGCCTTTGCTCAAGCCATCACGATCAATGCTGATAGCATCCAGCTCGAGGCCCTTGCCCTATGCTGAACACCTTGGCAAACCACGGCTTCTTACCTCGTGAGGGTCGCAACTTCACGCTCCCCACGGTCAAGCACGCTCTCTTGACAGGCCTTAACATCAGCGAAGACATCTCGGAGCTGTTGTATAACTTCGCGCTCACGACAAACCCAGGTCCGAATGCTACAACCTGGGGTCTCGATACATTGGGCAATCACAACATCTTGGAGCATGATGCCAGTCTGAGGTAAGTTCTTCCTTTCAAAGTGCAAGCCAGGGTCCTCCCAATCTTGAGTACATGACTAACACGAGCCGTTATCCAGTCGTTCTGACAAGTTCTTCAATGACGATGCCGTCTCATTCAACGCCACCATATACAATCAAACCCGCGCCTACTGGACCGACGAAAAGATCACTATTCAGATGGCTGCCAACGCACGACTTGCTCGCATGATCGACTCGGTGAAGTACAACCCCAGGTTCGCTTTGTCGGACTTGGCCGCAGACTTCAGTGCGGGCGAAGGTGCCGGATACATGCTCGTATTCGGCAACAAGACGGAGAAGACAGCGAGCAGAGACTTCGTGGAGTACTTCTTTGGTATGTATCCTATCCATGGTGATTAGGTCGACGCATGCTGATCAGCGAACAGTCAACGAGCGCTTGCCGACAGAAATTGGCTGGACGATACCCAGTGAAGAGATTAGCGTTGACAACCTCTTTGACTTTTCTAATGATATCTACGCGGCGACGTCGTACGCTGCTCTGGAGTCGAAGGCGGGCATGATGCGCAGGAACGGTATGGTCGGAAAAGTCTTTTAGTCTTGAGTGATGACCGATGTACCCCACAGTTTGATAGATAAGGGGGGATTCCTTACAGACGCTAGAGAATGCAGTGCAGAGTAGGCAATATAAAACATCTTTGATAAAAGGCTCGTCTTTACATATCCGTAGCACGCGACATTACCTTCTAACTCGAATGTACCGATTCTTACACCAACGAGCTTACGTTGCCTTGCCATTGTTGCGCTCTGGTGTGATATCGATGGGTATCACTGTAGATCCTGTGACAATGTGTGGGTGAGACGAACCTTGTAGCGGACCGATGACCTCACATAGGCGTCACTTCACGACGGCCGTAAGCTGCCCTACTAGGCGCCTTTTGTCGACTCGAGTATGAAATCTCCGATCTCCCCCTTCGATTGAGTAGACTGTCTTCTCCAAAGCGCACCGATTCTCGCATCTTCGATGGGGGTGTTTGCCATTGCGAGTCCGACCGACAGACAAGTGGTTGAGTTCGGTTGCACCAGAAGTCAGGTACAGAGCGATAAAGACGTGCGGCTTCCGAACAACAAGCTCCCTTCGACGTGGCTGTACCCGCGCATGGCTTGACCCCTTTGTACCAGTATCATAATCAAGATCATGTCATATCTACCGCTGACGCGACTTGGAGCAACGCCGAACGCGTGGACCTTCATTGACAGAATCTCAAACTTCCCTCTGCGTAATGTCCCTGTCGCATCAATAACAGCACATAACATCTCATCATATGCTCAAACTAGGCGTTTACTAACACGTGCATCGCCGTGTTCGTTGCCAGACTGGGATATTTGACCGTTGGGGAAGAGCCGTTGGGAGTCCGTCTTTGTGGTCTCGGTCGAGTGGATGGTGGCGATGGACATAATGGCGACCCGCAACGCTTCGTCATGGGATCGAGTCGTGAGTGCAGCGGGGCATAGGTCGATTATAACGAACACTGGTTTCGTCATCGACCGGCAATGTGTATCGGATCGCGGAAGGTGGAATCTTCTCTCCTATATCCTTCATGAGATGGCCCCTTCAAGGATATGACCTCCCTGACACATTCGTCCTCTTGTGCCATCATTCGCGCTCTTCAGAGTCCGCATAGGAGCCTCCTCACATGTCGGCTACATGCATGGCATCACTGTTCATCTAGACAACAGCAGCCAGTTCCGTGGATGAGATGCTAACGATCGAGCGAGCTGTTGCCGTTGCGCTGGCGAAGACCGCGATGGAGCTGGAAGGAGGAAGGAGGCTTGTCGAATGGGTCGCTAAGGTTGGTGATAGACCATGATGAGTTACTTCATCGGCTGAATAGCATGCGCTGCGGATGATAGTAAATGACGGTATGGGAACAGTTGTACGCGACGCAGTTGTGGGTGATGTGTCACAGGATGTAAAGGTCGCGGGGTAGCGGGGTAGGCATGAGCAAAGCCGCGTTGACGTATGTCGTGCACTGCAATCTTTAGGGTGGACGAGCAGGTAAGCAGACCAATGAGACCCCCCGGACCCCGCCTGCCTGCAATTACCATGTCCAGCGCAGACGATAAGTGAAAAAAAGTACCCCTGCCTTCACGGCCAAGCTATAGCTTTTTTTTTATCTTCTTATACTTACTCACAATGCTATCATCTCCGTTTCTAGGTCAGTGACTACCTGCGAACTACCAGGTGCATATGCTGAAGACGCTATCATCAACCGTTCTCCTCTCTATGCTCCCGTATACGGAACATGTGATAGAGCAGCTCAGCCCACCTTGGGTCACGATCATCATTACAACGTTCGCCGACTCACCATAGGGCTTGGAGCGCCGAGATCTCTACGCTTAGAAAAGCAACAGAATAACGCCTGGAGCTCATTCCGCGGCTATAAGCGAAGGCCTCGCCACACGGGAAAGTATACTTGGTTTCCGATGCTTATCTCGACGAGAAGAAACATATTGACAGTCACCTTGGCTTTCATCTTCTATAGCACAAATTGCACAGTCAAGGACTATCGGCGCAGCAGACACGATGAGGATTGTTGCTGTGCTTGTTGGTATCCTGCTGAGAATGAGATAATCATGAGAGTAGTGTGTGATCGGAAGAAAAACTGCGATGTCCTATTTCGCAAAGGGTTCCTGCTGTTGACCGCCGTTCAGGCAGCTGGGTCTCGCACAAGGCTGACAACATGGCATGCTATCTGCATGGAAGACCCCGCAATATGGCCGCCCGGTTGCTTCCTTCCGCAGGGCCCGCAGCTTTAGTTCTGCGCGCGCACCCCGCCTCGCGGAGCATTTCGCCGACCTGGCCTGGGCTCGGCGACCATCAGAGTTAAGTGCGGCTCGAAACTCAGCGACACACTTGGTCGCGAGACAGGTTTTCACTTTCCAAGATACAGAATCCGCATACATGTGAGGTGCACGTCGTTGCCAAACGTTGCCTGCTGACTTTACCGCCGAGTGCAACAGCAATACTGTGCATTTACCGCAACGATACTGAAGGGAAGGAAATGTCAAGCGCAATCATTTTGATTGCTGCGATAGCTGAGCATTCATTGGTTTTGCTGTGGTCGGCTGTGCAGCCGCAACCCTGGCGACACAGATTACGATAACCATACCGAGTCAACGATGCCTGCACAAAGCCCATTTTTCCTGAGGCTGGTAACATACTGCAAAACCTTTAGAAGAAGTAACATACAAGTGCATAATCTCCTTCGGTGCAACGAGAAGGAATTCATTGTTTGACCAACGTTGAGAGACCGTAACGGCTTTACAATTTGTACGATCGAGCGACTACCGAATCTCGACTTTAGGGGTCTGGTGAGGCGCCAACTGGTGTTACAAGGCGTTCCTAGTCCCACAAAACAGCACCCTGTTCAATTTGTTGCTGGTCCCCGGGTCGCCGACCTCTTCTAACTTATGCATCTATAACGTCCACTCACAGCCTGTGCTTCATATCGTGGAAGGTAGCGTTGCCTCTACGCACCCGTCGTGCATACTCCGCGATGCACATTTGCGACAACTTTAGCAAGGTTTCATAGGGGGCCAGGGTTTATCTAATTTAGGGGCCACGATACGCCGTCCAATGTTTGGACGCCTAACGCCTCTGGCTTGCCCGTTATGCCGTAACGCCCTTTTAGTCTAGACGTGTGCTTTCTTCTGGTGCAATGCCAGCAAGAAGATACAATTAGGCCGATCCCAGATTTGCCTCTGCGCGTCCTCGCTCTCCGCTTCCCATACCACCACCGGCGTGAGAAAGCTACACGGAACCAAGACCCTACAAAATGCTGGCCCTGGCATGCCAGATCTTGCTAGCATTCGTGTGCGCTAGCAGCGCGACGCCGACGGCTGCACCAGTAACGACGCGGGACCTGGCAGTACGGCAGAATACGATTGGACAATGTGACGATCAAGGGACATATTCGACGAAGAATGGACTCAACTTTACGATGTACTGCGGGCAGAGGAACCCAAACAACGGTGCGCCTCGTTTAATACTTGCTTCGGGACGGAACTCCCAGCTGACGAACGCTAGATGCATACATAAACCCGGAAGGAAAATACGACTGGTTGTACACACCCACGTACGGAGATTGCCTAGAGCTTTGCTCACGTTTTGCTGGAGACGGCGAAGGCTGCTTCGGTGTTCACTGGACCGCAGATGGAGGACATTGTTGGTTAAGAAATAGTAATGTTTCGACATCGGACCTAAAAGCAGACACCGGATCCGTCTCTGCACTCGTCAATCGGAACCAAATGAAAGGCTTCGATACTGCATGTACGGACGAGAATTACCAGAAACTTGCTGGTGTCGATGGCATCGCCTACACCACGACCTGCAATCAGGTGTATCAAGGCGAGGTACAATGCTTCGACGAAGACGAGTATCCCTGCCTTGACCCGGCTCGTTACTTTTACCACGCCAAGTCGCTTGAAGAATGCCTGGGCTTCTGCGTCGCCCTGCACCCCCGTTGTCGCATAGTGTCCTGGAACCCAGGTCTCCAAGTCGGCTTCGCAAACTGCTGGCCCAGGTTCGGTAATCAAAACCCAAAGCTGGGCCAACCCAGTTCACAGCAAGGCACCATGCACTCGGCCGCCATCATCGAAGCTCCTACCCCAGATAGCGCATGTCCTCAGGACAACGTGTATCATTCCGGAGGCCAAGCGAACGGTACCCAGTTTGACATCCATTGTGGGAAACTAAACCAAGGCCTGAACATCACTAGCTTGCAAGCGCAGAACATCACGTATTGCATGGACGCATGCGCAGCCAACAAGGATGGTTGTACAGCAGTAGTATACTCCTCCAGCCTCGACGACGGTTACCAAAACTGCCACCTACAAAAGACGATTAACGAAGTCATCGACTCAGCAAACGCCACCTACGCCACCATAGCCTCTCCAGACAGCAACAACAGCTCCTCCGGCTCTTCACCAAGCAAAGCATGGATCGCGGGCCCAGTCATCGGTGGCATCGCCGCCCTCGCCGCCATTGGCTTCGCGATATTCTGGTGGCGAAGAAGGAAAGCCAGGAAGGCCTCCGCAGTGGACAAGTACGCACAGCCCGCTGGAGGCGCCGCTTACGATCCGACGCCTGCGTATAGTCTGGGGACCAGCCGGTCTGAGGTGCACGCTACGAGCATGAGCGAGTTGCCCGCAAATGTCAAGTATGGACATAATCAAGGGCCTAAGAGCGAGGCGCAGGAGTTGCCGAGTTGATGGGTGGTAGAGATGATGTAGTATTTAATGTTATATATGACGTCTGGTGTTCAAACATTTTCTCCCAGCTCATCGTCCCTGTGCGTCATGGCGGGCCGTTCGGTCCCATCACTGCTAGTTACTCGCCCTGTACGAGTCGTTTTGCCACAGACCTACATAGCGTATCTCAATGAGACATCATGTAATGATGAATGTTAATATCTCGAATATCGCTCCTGGGCTAGGCTTGAACGTAGGTGATAGTGCCGCACGCGCACGGACAACGCCCGACAGATGGGCGTCATGCCGATGGCATCATCGACACGACAACCACTCCTCACTTGGCACACCACATGGGCGCTCTCGTCATGTGTGGAGATGGCGACCTGGCTTTGGTAACACGTCGTTACGACGCTAAGCCACACACGAATTCCGACTGCAACACTCTTCGAGTTACTAGCCCTCCTCTTGCCTTCATACTACCTCCAAACAGCTACCACGATGTCGAGCGACACGCACTACACATTCTCAGAATTTCGCTCGATCAAAGTAGACGATATCGATTGTGCAGATTGTCCCGTGGTGAACGACGATAGCCACATGACAGATGATGACGGTGGGGGAACAGGATGGCTGAGCGCGAGAACGGTGCGGTGGTTCTAAATCTTTGGTTTATCTTCTATAACGCTTCTTGTCATTTACCTCTACCATGAACTGGTGAGCTTTGCTTCCGAAGTCCTGCCTTATCGAAGTTAAGGTTTGACAGAGGTTACGTCCGGATAGCGGAAGTTGCGTGTTCGTCGTGCATGATCGCTGGGTAGGAGGGGACCAGCAACCCGGCATGAACGCCATGTTAGTCCCAAACAATCCAAGCGTGAACCGCCTTTCCCTAGTCAGGGTCCAAAGGTGCAAAGCCCACAGAAAGAGATGGAAAAAAATGAAATCGATGGTTCTCCCTTCCATCCCGGAGGTACGGACTTAACAATTTGGCATCTCGGCCCGCTTTGTTGGGCAACAGCTAATCCGGGCACAATCTAGCGTCGCAGATACTCGGCATCGACGACTCATGGACGAACGGGGCAATACTCTCGCGAGATCGAGTCTGGCGGAGAGCGCATTTCGTGATTACTATTCCAACTGGTAAGGTTTGGTACTACGCCTGCGCTATGGCGAAATCGGGGTTTCATACTCAGTTTGCTCAGTTAGGCAACTGAACCTTAGCGCAGCGCGGCTTACGGACAAACACTACGATTGCATCACTCGAATTAGTGCTGCAAATGGCTTTTCGAGACCAAATGGCCAAGCTGGTTTAAAGTTTGTTGTGTTTCCAACGGGGCTTGATTCTATCGTAGTAGCAGGTAAATAAAGCTGAAATGTCCCTTCAGGTTTGGTTTCGTAGACCTTCTTCTCCCACGTGCCAATCTTCCAAGCTTAGGAGCCTGCCGCCAGAATGAGGATATTCTTTGTGCCTTGCATTCTTGCTGTCACTTCAGTTCTGATACTACCTATTTTCGCTCAGATTGATGGTCTTGCCAACCTGCCATCATGTGCTGTGCGTCTTCTTTCCGTTGATTATATTATAAAGTAACGAATGCTTATTCATATCACAGCAAACATGCCGTGATAGTACACCAGCATGCGATTCCTCTAATAGCTTGCCCTGCATGTGTAGCGATGCCACCTATCTTTCGAGTCTGCAAGACTGCTTCGCCCTGTCATGTCCCCCAAAAGACGTCTTTAGCGCGATCAACGTTACCACGACTACTTGCAACATGCCGGTCCGCTCCAAAACACGCACGTACAAGGTCGTAAATATCGTATTTTTTGGTCTAGCGACCGCGGCTATCTTTGGACGGTTCGCGGCTCATGTAATCGTTGGGCGTATGCAATGGCTCAACGATGGTAACATGGGTGTGGTCTTGGTACGTGGTAAAGCCCCGACGGTGGCAATTCTTTTCTGATCAATTCCAGGCTTTGAACTCTGTCTTGTTTGCTACGACGTATAAAATGGGTCAGTTGCTTACGTTTCTTTTCTTGAGATGCATTGCGCTGATTTCATTTGGACAGCCTTCGACGGGCTCGGACAAGATATATGGAAAGTCCCCTTTGAGCATATAACATCGATGCTCCAAGTAAGTCGACCTCTGAACAATCTTTCCTCTTCCGCAGCATCTAATGCCAGTCTTGAAATAGTTCTTTTGGATCTGTGAGATTGTCTACTTCAACCTTATCGGCTTCATCAAGATCGCGTTCCTGCTCTTCTTCTTGCAAATCTTTCCAGATAAACGCTTCCGCGCCACTATTTGGGGAGTCATCATCCTCAACATAGCCTCTATGATTGCCTTCACCTTCGCAGTCGCATTCATATGCACCCCCGTTAGCTTTATGTGGGCGAGCTTAGACGGCAAGCATCAAGGTCATTGCGGAAACAATAACGCGCTCGCGTTCTCGCATGCTGGGGTCAGCATAGTGTTGGATCTTGTCACGTTGGCTTTGCCAATTGGACAGATTTGGAATCTACAACTCAAGACTAAGAAGAAGATCGGGGTGCTATTGATGTTCAGTGTGGGTGCTTTGTAAGTCGTGATCGGAGAAAGGTATATAGAAGTTCGAAGCGATGCTAACACAGACAGTGTCACCGTGGTGTCTATCCTGCGGTTGCGAGCTCTTGTCTCCTTCGCACGCACCGAAAACATCACCTGTAAGTTCCAGCCCCCACCACGTACGCCTCGTGTCTGACGCTCAGAACATTAGGGGATTACCTGGAAGCCGCACTCTGGTCCGTCATCGAAGTCAACGTTGGCATCATCTGTGCCTGCATGCCATCGATTCGCCTTGGCCTCGTTCACCTCTTCCCGACAATCCTAGGAAGCACGAATCAGTCGATTTCGAAAACCCCACTGGGCGGCCGAGTCAAAGGCGCAAGTTCAAGGCCGGACGCAATTGCGGTGCAGACGAACTTGCGTGTATCGCATGCCAGAAAGCCGCATGACAGTGATCAAGGAAGTTTCGTGCAGCTGGTAGAAATCAACGGGTACGAGGATAGTACTAAGACGAATTAAGAGAAGCCAGCAGCTAGCTTAATTTGTCCTACCTTATCGCGCGACCAACGTCATAATCACTCTTCACCAACACACCATGCCACACCCCGTATTGGCATGCGCAGTGCCTGCGAAACTCTTCGCGATGCTGGTATGAAATGCTCCATGACGGCGTGAAGCTACGACTGCAGACGGACGCTCCAAATAGGCCCACGCAGGCTGGCCCGACCAAGACCACATCCCTCCAACACCTCCGCGCGGGCAACGCACTCGGCGCATTGTCCTCCAATACCAAACCAATGTTTCCCAGCAACGCGCACTCCATAACGTGGAATGGGAGCTAGTAAAGGCCTGAATAATGCAGAGGGACGAGGTCTCGATACCACGACTTGATGCACGCGATTGCATCAGCGGGCAAGAGCGCGCATCTGCGCACCGAGCATTTTGCGACGCCATGGTGGACCGGATATGCACGAGAGAAGTCAACGAGTCCGTATTCGGCGCGCACGTCAATTCTCGTCGCGGTAACGTCTGTCGCAATCGCCTCTATCGATCGAACCGCCTTCGCCATCAACGCAACGCGCTACGCATCACACGTTCACCCCTCGACGGCTCTTTGCCTCGCACACGTTACACCTTGACGAACCAGCGGCACGGTTTTCGGTCGGGATATACAAGGAACTGGATAGTTGGTTTCTTTTCGAGGGCGACGTATGGGAACTCTCTCGCGCAGGTTTCAACACCATTGGTATATACTGCAACAGTACACATGAGCGTGCGCAGATCATTTCGGCCATGCTGAGCGTCGGCGCTCGGAGAGTCAAGCATACGCCACAACGGCCCGGCACCGAAGCGGGACCAAGCCTGGCTCAGACCCCTCGCTCGTGCGGAAGTAGAGCGAGCAATGCCAGGCAACGTGGTCCTGCACGCTTGTCGCCTTGGATTGCGACGAGTACCAGCAGCATCTCACTGGTGTCGTCGCAACAGGGTGCTTGGCCTTGCGCTGAAAGAGCACCCTTCAACAACGCAGGTGGCTGGAAAGCTATCACAGGGTAGGCCACTCGTGCGTAGACCGCAGTCAAGAAGCTGCTCCCTGTCCGCACACGACCCTGCGCGGAAGGTGAGATTAGTGTTGCGCGATGATCGCCGTCGCGTTAGCACGAACAGACCATGCTTTGCGTATCTCGGTCCGCCTGCTTTACTTGCTCCGGATACATTGTTCGACGCGGATACTTGCAGGTGTGTGTCTCAACCATCCGTGTGATCTATCACCAACGCCTTGCTCACTGCAGCAATGACAACGTTTACGCGCACCTCTACGCCACCATCCTTGCTTGCTACACGGGCAATGCAACAACGCGGGAGGAAATGTGCTTCAACACCAGACGTCATATCACACTGAATACTATATTATCTCTACCACCCATCAACTCATGAGCTGCCTTCAACTTCCACTGACCCAACAACCGTTCTCTTCCATTTTCACAATGTCGCAAATCTCATCCGGGTGGGCAAGGAGGACAAGGCCGACGCGGTATGCCTACATACCTGTCGTACAGGAGCGCGACAAGCAGGCCTACGAGACTCCCAACAGCAAACTTGAGCCAGTACGTCAACCTTGCGCTTTGCGTTGAGTTTGCGTCGATGTCATGCCTCGGGTCGTGACGTTCCTCTTCGGTCACGGGACTTCTCGCGAACGCGGTATCAGTCCCGTTGCGTGAGCGTGGTAGTTCAAATTGGGAGGCTTTGTCTTTAGACATCCTGGTAGCTGTCCGAAAGAAGGGTCCATACAAGAGAAGATATGTAAAGCAAGATTCGTGAATGGAGAGGTGTTGATAAGGTCGGGACGCTCCTTGTATAGGATCTTGGAGAGCGTTTCGAGGACATGCACGAAGATGATTCGGGTATGCGAAATGTCATTCGTGTCCATACCGTAATGTATCACTGAGATCAGGTCGCCAATACCACATCGTTTGTTCAAAGTGCCGAGAGTTTGCTTAGGTTTCGTCACGTACCTTCATCATCTCTTGTCTCGTGGTCCAACCACGCCAAGCACGAAGGAACCGATATATCCGGCTCAGGCTCCGTCCCCACCTAAACTCATGTGCCCCATTCGGACTTGATCTACAAGACAACGCAGATCTCCGCTACCACAGG
Organism: Alternaria angustiovoidea; assembly: GCA_022814545.1. Lineage (NCBI taxonomy): Eukaryota > Fungi > Ascomycota > Dothideomycetes > Pleosporales > Pleosporaceae > Alternaria > Alternaria angustiovoidea. The sequence continues at coordinate 16,727 of JAKLNJ010000035.1, read as the reverse complement.
ACTTTACTCGATCGATGCGAAGGTAAGGCGACCAAGCCAAGTCGGCGGCGTTCATTCACGCAGCCTCAAGGTTGAGCTACAAGCTCAGCTAATCCTTTTCGGAACGACCCGAATACACCTTCCGCAACAGGCATTACATCATGGATATCTCTGATCGATCAACTTTCCCATCACTAATGCAACCTATAATGTTGTTACAGTCGGTTCAGGGCCTCCCCGTCTGGTCCTGAAAGGTCGGTCTATTTCTCTATTCAACCCTGCATCAGCATGAAAGGACTTAGCACTTCGCATCCTTGCACCGTGCGTTCTACAACGACAGACTGCCGTGAAGGTCAAAGACGGAGATGCTCTCGACGATCCCCTAGCCATTGGATACATGGATTGTGTAGTCGCCCGCCAAGCCAACCTTGTTTAGTTCACCATTAAGGCAACCATCCTAACCACACGAAGGAACGGGGCGTGCCGTTAACGGGGGCTAATCAGACTACGTGGTTCACCTTCCGTAGAGCGTTTGGGCATTCATCACATATTAAGCCCGTACTTACTATCAGATGTGGGGATCTCGGTAGTTACATGAGCTTTTCTTGGCGTACAGGTTCGCTGCATCGACTTTGCTGGGCAATTCGAACCAACACTCCCCGTTGACCTTACCAACAGTCTTGACAAAATATTCGACGGATTAAACAGAGTTTCCAAAGACATTGTAACCTTGATTAAATCGTAATACCTATTCTGCTTCTACTACTCGCTGTGGGCATCTGTGAAAAGTCATTCAGGAAGTACGAATTTATCATAGGATATTTGTCTCAACCTCGACATTAGGAAAATGCGACTAGTACACTATGGTGTGTGAGGATTGGGAACAGGTCACGGTGGTCTTGGTATAGACTACTGCAAATTGAACATCTCCGCCTGAGGCTCCCATTCTGCCAGTACACCTCCTGTATCACTCATCACAAACCAAGGCTTGGATGCAGTTTTCGAGCAGCTCTCGGGGGCCTAAACCAAAACCAAGCCAACGATCACGATCCCCAACACGACTATGCTGTTGTCGCATCGTCATACTTGCGACATGCGTAGCTGTTCAATGCCCCATCAAGAGATAGCCTCGAGGCATGCTCTCTCATCATCGGCTACCGGCAAGTGAAGACAGCTATCGCGGCGAATGGACCTCAGGTCACTAGGCCGAAGCATGCTAGTTGGTGCGACCTCCAAGACAGCTACATTGCAAGCATGTAGCGGTCTGTGAATATAAAAGGCGGGCATTTCTCGAGCACATGGAACATCTCTCATCCTCACTCAGTCTCATCATTGCACCAAGTACCTCCTATTAACCTTACGAGATTAGGTCACACCTACGACATGTTGTTCAAACAGCAAGCGGCACTGCTTGCAGGTGTGCTTCCACTAGCAAGTGCATACCGACTTGTGTTCTATACTGGCTTCGATTGCAATGGCGAGAGGCTCGGAGCTCGACAAGCAGTTCAAGATGGCACTTGCTACGACCCTAGCCCTCTAGGTTCGCAAACCAGCTCCGTCCTAATCGTTGCTGAGGAGGGCGACGATCCCCTGTCGACAGTGGTGTTCTTTCCAAATGGTGTTGACTGCGCTCTCGGCGAGTCCATCTCGACTGGCAATACCGGCTGCGTCAACGTCTACCAGGGAGACTCATTTGGAGGATACACTGTCATCAGTGGAGAAACTAAGCGAAGAGAAGTTCAAGAAGAAGCCCCCACCTCTGCCATAGGTATCACTCATGGCGACTTCTTCGAGATGGACGGCGAACTATGGCGCTGGAACCAGATTGCCCAGGATACCTTCTCTGGTGTCAAACCTGAGGATTGGTCCGGCACTGCTCGCGTCGCCAACTTCGCGCCTCTTGAGTATGGCAGAGACTTCCCTTTCAACTTCACTCAATACGATCTTGAGAATCCGTCGTCGTCCATGATGGAACGCGCTGTCACCGCCGCTTCCGGGCTGAATGCAGGCTCTACTCCAAATTCTCCCCGTGAGGTAGAAGAGCTGTTCGAGCGTCAAGACATATGCCGGAGAATTCGTGACTGCGTCTATGGTTTCCCCATCCTGGCCAACTACTACTTCCCTGAGCAAACCGAAGCCGTCGTCAATAAGATCAATGCCGCAAAGCCGGCAGCGGAGAGCATCTGGAACTTCCTGAAGAATCCATACGTTTCTAGTTTCAGCGTGGGTCTGGCAACTGGCGCTATTGGTGCTCGATACTTTGGCTCTGCACCAGACTGCATCCCGGGGCCAGAATCAGATGCCGTTCGCACTACCATCAATGAAGGTACCACGACCGCCAGCCGTGTCAGCGCTATCTCCACCGACGTGCTGGGTGGCAGTAACGGAGCGGGTACCTTGACTACAGTCATCGTGCCTCCAGACCAGCGTGGAACTGGTATCTGCAACACTCCCATTACAGACCCTTCGCCAACAAGGTTTGCGCTCTCGCGTCATAAACGGTCGCTGTACGCCAAAGTTCCGGGCTTCGAGGAATGGCTGAAGACCAAGAACTTTGCGCTCTAGAATCGTTGCGGAAGTCGGAGGGTGGCAGAGGGATCTCGGAACGATCTCGGGTTATGAGAGGTAAAGAAAGAAGGCTGAGCAGTTGCCTTCTTGAGGGTTTCTCGCAGCGGGGAATTGGCTACGTAGTTGAATAGACCTCGATGTCCTGTCACACCCAGTACTCAGCTCAGCACAATCATCTCAACCACATGCATGTTGTTTCAGTGCATTTTCATTGGATATAGCGCTGTGAAGATGCACGACCAGGAGCATCCGACATGTCCGATCTGAAGTACAAAACTATGCCAAACGTTTTCCGCTGCGAACAACAATAACACCATGGCTTGACTTACTCGCCGTATAGCAGAGTGCCACAAGGCCTCGTCACTTTGGCAGAATTGAGAAGCAGGCGAAGAAAAATTCTGAAATCAAGACTTATTGGGGGACGAGTTCAGGGCTAGATGTGCGCTATAGCGTGCTAATGCATTGCTCTCTAAGGATCCCACTGGGTAAAGACAACAGGCCCGGAAAGCGTCACAACACCCAACATTCCTCCATCCTCTTCCTCCACAATCTTGCCCGTCTCGACATCGCGTTTCCAGATAACAACAGTATTGTTGTTCTGGTGACCAACCGCAATCTTGTCACCATCCGTGTTGATCATTAGTTGGCGGGGCGAGTAGCCTCCAGACGGTGCGTGCTGCACCAGTGTCAATGTTCCATTTGCATTGATAGAAAAGACAGACAGAGTATCGCTGGATCTGGTTCTGTGGATAGGCGAACCAAGGAAAGAAACGTCGCGGTTCGATACAATCACGAAGCGACCATCGGGCTGTTGGCGAGACAACATTAGCATGACAACTCAAAAGCATCGGAGAAGAAGAACTCACCGTGATAGCAATCTCACTCGTCGGCGCCGTCGTCACCGGAAGGTACTCACTGATGGATACAACATCATCCACAAGCCTCCATTCCAACCCGTCCTCTTTGTACTCGACCTGATACGAATATACTTTCTGATCCAACTCGCCGTTAACGAACAGAAACAAGTTTCCCGTCTCTGGCGCAGTCCAAAAGACCGCCTTCCTCGGTCCACATCCCAGCGGTGTAACCAAGGGAGTCAATTCCACTAACGGCGCAATGGTTTGCTGGTTGTAGCGAAACACCCTAATTCTATCCTGACCCAGATCAGTCATAAGCAAGAACTTGCGGGTAGGGTCTAGGAAGACGCCGTGCAGGTAACTCCGATCTTGCCTCGCAGTCACGGGGCCAACGGCAGTCGTGTTAGGAAAGATAATCTGAGCTGGCTCAGAGAGACCGCCATTGTCATCAGGGAGGCGGTATACGCCGATGGCGCTTCTGTTACTGTTCACGGATGCGTTAGCCGCGTGTATTGCGTGGAAGCGGGCAAAAGACCGCAGGATCAAGAAGGATAAAAAGAGTGAAGGGACTGAATTAACTTACTAGGAAGTAGAAACATATCCTCTAACTCCCGTCTCCTCGTCGTTGAAAAATTCAGCAGCAACGCCCGAAAACGGCGCGCTTACCCGCGCAATTCGACTCAGCGACCCATCAGCCGCGATGCGCAAGCTGTTTAGCGAGCCTTCGGTACCAGGGGCCCGTCCGCGATCCAGACAGTACAAGATGCGGTTCTGGTAATCAAGATTCAAACTCGCCGGGTTAGGTCCGCAATCTGCCGTCACAGAGGTAACAGTCAGACTCGACGTGTTCCCATTCTCTGTGAGTAGAAGTGTGCTGACGTTTCCTCTAGAATCGGCAGCGAAGAGTTGGGAGGCGCTGCTGGGCATAACCATAAGGAGAGTAGGAAGCACGAAGTGCAAAATGAGCGAATGCATTGTGTGTGCTTATTCGTATGTGCCCGTTGAGTCGAAAAGAAGAGAATACGCGGAAGTGCTTTCAAAGAACTCCTGTCGCGGGATCAAGTGTCAATGGTATATACCATTTGCAGCGACCTGGTCTCGATAATCTACCTTGTACAGTAAGCGCTAGCCAAGACCGATGGTCTTGGACTCCGGTTGCTTGGACTCCGGTGTCTTGGTACGTGCGGATAGTCCGGAAATTGCAAACCAAGCCAGCCAAGGTCGGATTTAAAGTGGCTTATACAAGAGCCAAGACGTTCTCCTGTCCTTCTTTCGTTGTGAGGAGCGTTTTCGAATGTGGTCTGGATAGAGTAATTATCTAATCATGATCTTGGGTACCAGCAAAGGTACATGAAAGAACACACTGTATGTGATCTCTCGACCTGTCAGACAGTTCAGTTCCAGACTCGTATCTACGTCTTTGAAGACGCTGTCTGTTCTTTTCCACTCGAATGCAAGGACCACGAGTCTTCTACTCCTGAGCACTGGCTACCAAAAAGTGCCTACGATGGCGACATGAAACAAGTCATGCCACCTTTCTTCTGCGGGCCGAGACATTGCCTAGGACAAATGTCAGCTATCATCTATTTCATTGACCTTGGTAAGCGCACAATGCTAAGGAGTATTGCGGCCTAGCATACCACGGGATGCGCATCATTCTTACAACCGTTCTCTAATACTTCGACCTTAAGCTGTGCCATAAGACCGAGAATTGGAGTGACGAAAAGGCATGGTCAGTGTAGAGCAAAGGAATGCTGTCAGTAGAACAAAAAGCCGATGAGATAGCCACTAATGTAGAACTTACAATAGGGTAGAGATCTTACAGCAACAAGAAGCCAAAAGAAGCAAGAGTTTGGTTCTTCAGATATGCATAATAATAATAGTCTTGCTTCGCACCTGTGTTTACAGTACACAGCCGCAGCCGTGAGATACGTGAAATACGTATGCTCTGGTGGCGGAACCTACCGCATAGATCTGAAGATTGCTTCGCTTGATTGTCTGGACATAACAGCTTTTGTGGTATCCCTACGGCGTTACATTGATTAGTGATCATTCGGGCCGATCCCGCGTGTTTACTCACAGCGCACGTCCTATGCACATGTGGAGTAGCTCACAGAGCCTCATAAACTGCAATCCTTCTCCTGCATAGCGTCGAGGCACGCAATTAATAGGAGTTTTGAAATACCCTACGACGACATGTAATTTTGAGAATAGCGAGCTATGCTTCGGATATGCGCATTCTGGAACAGATTCGTTTGGTTTGTCAAGCACAGTGTGTATGTGTAATGCGAGCATCATGCATCGTGCCCCGCCGAGCTTACGGCAATATTCACAAAACCATCGTTTGCGCAATGCGTAATCGCAGAGAAACAACAGCACGCACCTCTCGTATGTTTTATTCATCATTCCGAGATTTTGTGACGCCGTGTCTGTTCATTCGTCGTCGCAAGGAGTTGAGCTCGAGATCGATTTCAGCGGGTCAGGAGAGAAGAAAGAACTTGAGAGTGTACACGGTACGCTACAAAGTGGTCTACCAAGACAGGATGCGGATGTCTAGACGCGATGGTCCTGCCTCCGGTTACTTCGTCTCATCAATGTTCGACAGGGTATCCACGGTCGAAGAGATGCAATGAGAGGTTCCCAAGACGCCATCTAATATATCAGCATGATACCCCAAGGACCAGGCCAAACACTCATATAATGTAGCCTTGTTTGCTCAATAGACGCTGAGTGATCACAAGCATGGCAGTGATTGAGCAACGCGTTGCCAGCGGATGCCATCGGTGACAGCCTGGGCAAGACGCTAATCTCCGAGAGCCCACAAGATACGCCGGGTATCTTACCGCGTTAGGAAAGTCGCCATGCGAAGGATGGAGCGATTATTTTGACATCAGATAAAGGATTGTGCTTTATCAATTGCGGAATCTAGTGAAGCATGATGCGATGAGACGGGCATATGCTTTGCGGTGAAGCACGCCTTGTGGAAGGTGTGAAAGGAACGCCAAGGCTTGGCCCAGTCGCATCAGGCAGGAACAAGAACAAAGCTGATGGTACACCGAGATGCGCCGAAGCGTGCGGCAATGCCCTATATTGCTCTCAAGTTCGAGAAGGGCCGTAGCGACCATCGCGCCATCGTTCGTAGGCGAAGACCTGGTTATGCTCCTGAGTATAGAAAGCCTGCAGTTCCCTTTGGCAGGATATAAAATTCACTACGACTCAACATCGATAACTGGAACCTCAAACTCTGACCCAGATAGACCAGATTCCGGAATATGGCGCCTTCTAGGTTGTACAAGCATGGTCTGCTTGGAATGCTTTGCCTTGCACCAACCCTAGTACATGGCCAGAGCAGCAAAGCAGACAGTATTCAGACCTGTCTTACAAGCGCAGGCGTACAATCGACGATGTCAACGGATGAGACCTGGGCCAACGACACAGCGTCCTTCCAATTCCGACTTCCACGACTGCCTATCGCTGTGGCCTTCCCCGAAACCAAAGACGATGTCGCATCAGCCCTCGGATGTGCACGGAATGCGTCAGTGAAGGTATCTGTCCTTGGTCGTGGACATTCGTTCCAAGGCTACAGCTTTGGGATTCCAGGCAATCTTGTCATCGATATGGGCGCATTCACCGAACTGAGCTTCGATGATTCGACGAACCAACTCACCTTCGGAGGTGGATCAAACGTAGGACCTGTAAATAGCCCTGGATAATGCATGAGAAGATCTGTACTGACTAAGACAGACTGCTAAGTACGTTCACGACAACTTTGGACGTCACTTTCCGCACGTGAGAGGTTCTCATGTCGGCCTGATCGGCAGTTCGTTCGGCGGTGGCTTCGGCACGACTAGCAGGCTTCTCGGTATCCCTTCCGACAATCTCGTTTCTGTTGAGTACATGCTTTACAACGGTACCATTGTCAACGCTGGTCTTGGTTCGGATCTCCTTTGGGCGGCTCAGGGCGCTGGCTCGAACTTTGGAGTTGCTCTTTCTGCAACGACCAAGACATACGAGCTCCCTTACAATGGAGCCGTGAGCTACTCGCTTGCCATTGGGGAAGTGGGCACTGACACCGCTTCTGCTGCGCTTCTAGCGATCCAAAAATGGGTGCTCGATGGTCAGGCGCCAGACACGCTTTCTCTGCGCTTCAGCTTGTCCAACTTCGCGTCTGCCGGGTTTTTCTATGGGCCGGAAGCAGATTTCGACTCCGCCATTGCGCCACTTGTCGAATCTCTCCAATCTATCAGCCCGGCTGTCAACCTCACAAAGACCATCATCCCAACGTTCTGGGAGTCGGAGTTAGCAGCGACTGGTAGTGGCATGAACTTGCCGACTGGAGGCACGCTCGGTGGTCGCGCGTCGCTCGTTCAGTCGTGGACCACTACCAATCAGCACCCGTTCACCTTGACGCAAGCAAAAGCATTGCTGGATGGATATGATTCACTCAACCGCACCGATATCACCGGTTCTGGGTTCCTCGATCTGTGGGGCGGAGTCAGCCGTAACGTCGCCGACAGCGATCACGCGTTCGCGCACGGCAACAATCTCTGGCTGGTCCGTGTTGATGGAGTTGGAGCTGGTGGTGTCTGGCCGAGCGATGGCGTTGCATACATGCAGAATCTTTTCAAGCCGTTCGAGGATACTTTGATGAAGTCTGCTCCGCTCCGCAGTTTTGTGAACTACGTGAACTCGGAACTCAGTGTAAGGGAATGGAGCTCCAGGCTGTACGGTGCCAACTACGCAAGGCTTCGCAAGATTAAGGCTGCCGTTGACCCTACAGATCTCTTCTCTGGATTCGGCCTCGCGACCCAAACTAAAAGATCCGGACGTTCTTAGAGCCTATAACGACTTCTATTCTCTTTTTTATCCATACCGTCAAGGTAGTTGGAAATGGTATAGATTAGCGTGCAACGCATGTAGCAAGCGAGTAGGCTAAGCAGGCGAGTCGACTATTATCATACCTTTGGTTGCGCTACATGCGACGTATCTAAATAACGCGATGATTCAACTTCTTTTTAATTATTACTTCTTATCGCTCTTTACTAGAAACAGCTTACCTCTGCTAGGATTTAGAGCATTCTGTTAGGTAGGGTAGTCAAATTGTAGACTGCTTTGGTAGTCTTAGACGTAAGAACACATGTCTATCATACGCAGCGATTGCTTTGGATCTCGTCTTACAGTTATAACTAAGACTTTTGTAAGCAGTGTTGTGGTCGGTCCGACCCGATAGCTCGGCCTGCCAAGCAATCCGATCGGGGGCCGATGCGGTAAACTATCACGGCATCGAACCTTCGCTCCACATTATGACAGGAACTCCGCCTGTTACAGCGTCGAACCCAAACGGTCCGAAGCAGACTCTCGCATCTCTCGAGACCGAACGCCCGAGCAGACGGGTGACGCATGGCTAGCTATGCTCTTCGGGCCCATTGCACAGACTTACCGGTGCAGGCTTTTCGACGTCGACGTAGAAATTGCGTCGCTCAGATGTGATGGAGATACATACCGTCGTCAGCTATGCGGCTGTGCAGGAAGATGACGGAGCTATCGCACATATATCGTCCCATCATCCCACATTTATGTCACTCACAACACCACTGCCTGACCTCAGCATCGCCGTTCTGTACGTATTAGCGAGTACCTCACCAAACCTATTGTCAGAGCTTTCGTCATAATTGCTCTCTCCCTGTGGTTTGATAGTCTTATCCCTCTATTTGAGCTTGAACCATCAATCGGATTGACACTACGATGACGGTCCCACCTCCCGCTCCAGATTCCTGCACAAAAGTCACACCAGAATGTCCCGTCGAGGGCACCATCTACGGTTACTACCCATCACTCGAATGGAACACCGCATACGCCAGCTTCTTCGGTCTAGCCCTAGTCATTCACATCATCCTCGGCATCCGTTACAAGACATGGAGCTACTGCATCGCAGTGTCACTGGGGTGTATTGGAGAAGTAATCGGCTACATCGGACGGGTGATGATGTGGGATAATCCGTTCTCCGAAGCAGGCTTCCAGATGCAGATTTGCTGTCTGATCATTGCCCCGGCATTTATATCTGCAGCTATATACCTCACGCTCAAGCACATCGTGTACAGCTTTGGGACAAGCTGGTCGAGGTTAAGGCCGACATGGTATACTTGGATCTTCATTGGCTGCGACCTACTTTCTTTGGTGCTGCAAGGTGCTGGGGGCGGTATTGCTGCTACAGCCGACTTTGGATCTGATCTGCAAGACATTGGCACGGACATCATGCTTGCAGGTGTCGTATGGCAGGTCGTGTGTCTCACATTATTCGGGTACTTCTTAAGCGAGTACTTGGTGCGGACTTATCGTCATCGCAATGAGATTGGGTGCGATGGCATTGAGCTTCTTCATGATCGAAAGTTCCAATGCTTCGTCGGGGCGATCATCACGGCGTATGTCACCATCCTTGCCCGATGCGCTTATCGCATCCCAGAGCTCTCAAGTGGGTGGAGGAGTGAGCTTATGAGGGAAGAGGTGGAATTCATCGTTCTAGAAGGTGCTATGATTGTCATCGCGGTTGCCGCGTTGACTGTCTTCCATCCCGGATATTGCTTCCCTGTGTTGGCCACTGGCAAGCCATCCGAGGGCCCCAAGAGCATGACTGATGTCGATGAGGGCATCAGGCTGGACAACATTGCTTTGGCTGAGACGTAGACTCTTCTGTGCTGACGTTCTTGGCTAGCGCAAGGGGGGACGCAATACAAGAGGCCTCTCGGTGAAGGCTCAAAGATATCAATTCTGAATTTTATCTCCATGACTACTACGATACAACAACTTCCGACGTCTCGCATCATCAATGTAGTCCTTTTTCCTACATGGTGTGCTTGCACCAACCAACATGTACCCTTAGGTTTCCTTGGAGCATTTGTCTTTTCTCGGGCCAGCCTCACTTCTGATGTCTCTACACTTTTTCTGGACCCCTCATGTGCCCTCCAATTCCACACCCTTGAATACGTACCGCCCTGTACAAACAGTCACGCCCGCCAGCGGCAGGGCTTCACTTTACAAAGTGCGAGAATGAATGCGTCGCATCGTGTCTCAGTCCGTAGTATCAGGATGCCTTCGATGCAGACTAAGTATATGAGTGAGAACGAAGATGCCAAGAATGATGAGAGATAGGCTAGGTATGTAGGCGAAGCGCCACCTAATGAACTTGGCGATGCTTCGAATGATCGGTGTGAAGTGCATGGCCGATCGTGAAGAGACCAAGCAGTGCAATGTACAGACCAGATATGTAGATGTAGCGGAACGGAATGCGATAAAGGACCTGGAACGCCATGCTGTTTATTGTCGGGGCGTCGTTCATCTTGAGACGCGTGGTAGATGTGCAATGGATCTTGGCGTCAAAGTGTTATAGTAACTAGGTCTCAGAAGACGCTTGGTCTCTTACCTGAAGACGTGAGAACCTGGCAGTCGCGATTGCGAGGCGTTCAGGTAGTCGGAGAAACGAGGCGAGACATCACACCCTCCACCCGCCTTCCTACATCATCGCACTCTCGTTCGAAACACACAACTCAATCGTCACGAACCGGCACGGATTGATGCCATGCTCTACGACTCTCGCAACCTAAGTCGTATATGATTCCTGGCAAATAGTCGTCGCTCCGGATAGGACAGCAGTCACGGGACTCTGCCCCGAGGGTTTCCTAGACATCGCGATCTCGCATGCAACCTACCTCAAAGCTTTCTAAGGCTCGCACTTCGACCCACGGGTATATCATGTACATATGTAGCTTCGTGCGCCACCAACTCTGAATATTGTCGCGACATTTGTTGGATCGCTCACCCATCTATTCCGTTCACAGCAGGGTTCTTAGCTTAGCCATTCGGCCTGAACAGCATGAAGCCAATAGCTGCAAGCAAAGCGAGCCCAGCAATACCTGCTATGACAACGCACGCGATTGTGCTAGTATCTGTAGATATCTTCTTAGGTGTTAGCGTAGGATTCGCTAGCGTCGTGGTGGTAGGTGTACGGACCGCGGCGGGGCCAGGCGACGCATTATCTCTTCGACTCTAAGAGGGCGCCGCTTAAGAGGATAGAGTTGAAGAAGAAGAGAAAGAAGAACAAGAGATAGAAGAGCTTATCATAGACTGTGGTGCAAGAGCCGTTAAGTTATCGATGAGATATAGCACTGTGACTGTGAAACTCTCGATCGCACAAATGAATCGCATGCACGATTGTATTAGTAATGACATCGTAGAAGTTTGGAACAAGGGGTGGCCGTACGGGCTGCAATAAAATCATGAAGGGTTTGTAATCTAGCGTAAATTTTGTGTCCGCATTGCAACCAGAATAGGTGTGACCCGCAATTGACGACTTGTTAAGCGCAATCGTCAGAGCTAGATACTGCGTCGATCCATACCTCTCCATCTAGTCAGCTTAGAAACCCCGGGAACGGCTTCGCGAGACGGAACGCTGAAGTCTAACAATATAGCGGCGACTCTCTTCGCCCCGTTACACTGGTCACGGCATTAACTTGACATCTTCATGCTTGTTGCCAGTTTGGCTCCCGTTAATGATCTGCAGGACTACATACACCGGTTGCAAGCCGTCAGCATACCACAGCAGTGTAATCGAAACTCTGAGCGATGCACTTCATTGGCCTTCCTGGTCACAGCCAAGCAAGCCACGCCCGTCGTGTGTTGGTGCTGGCTGCATTGCGAATGATTTCAGCCTTGCGCTTTCGATCTAAATTAAGGCAACATCTTGTCGTCCTCCTGACTTGCACCCGGACATCTCGCTAACATGTATCATGCCAGGAAAGACTCTTTCCCAGCAGGAGCCGCTCATAGGGAACTAGAATCACAGCAATTTTTACTTCCAGACTCCCCGACGCCAATAATAACCGACGCTATCGATTCTGGAGATGCCCAACTCTCAAGCTCCGACACATCAAGCCAGCACATGAGAAACATGAATGACGAAAGCAAACATGGATCTGACTATCCCAACACCACTCTTCGAAGGAGTCCTGAACGCCCTCAGTGAACGCCTTTCGTGCTACGCTCGTACTTCGTCCTGTTACCAGCTGCTCTAGCTACCGCTTCTACAGTGATCGTAGCCATCCTATATGAGATATCCCAAAATAAGGATAGGTCGGGAATCGAGAGCTCAGTGATATGCGGCTGGAAATTTATTCTAAACCTTGATGGCTGTTTTGTGCACGCAACTGACGTCAGTAATTCTTGGTGCAATGGAACAAACAGAACCTTATGCAAGGTCAGCTAAATTGCTTTCTAATGCTCCTATTGTTCGTTATACTTTGTTGGAAAAGCCAATGTCTTGGTGGACAACCCTTCTGTACGGAACGCAGCGGAAGCGTCACGGCGAGTCACGAAGTCGAGTCATCGTAGCTGCCTGCCTGGTATAAATAGTGGCGGTATTGGGTGTGTCGCTCATATCTACTGCACTTCTTAGCTCAAAAGAGATAAGACGGGGGAGTCTTAGCAAGTTCGCTGGGCTAGCTATCCGCAGCGATTCTACGCAGGCGTTACATCCCCTTGCGAATAGAGAATCGTACCTCCAGGCCACTAGTGCGATTTTGCAAAACTATAACACATCTCCCTAGATTACAGACAACTATCTTGTGTTGCTATTTTAGCCCGCAGGTCTGCTGCAAGTTAAATCGCCTTAGAGTTTTCAGATCCTACAATTAGAGAGCTAAGAAGCAAACACAACCGTTCTTCGGAATAAGTTCGTCTGTACCAACTTACGCTTCAGTAACAGGGGTATGTATGCTATCCTTCTAACCCTAAGCTATTACTAAATGTAATAAAGGTAGTAAAGACATAGTTCTGTAGGCTGTTATAGTTATTAATAGGTTGTTTACTAAACTAACAGGCAAGGAAGTTTACGCAGAAAGTAGCTTACTAGACAAAAGGAGATACAAAAAACGCTAGCATAGATATAGGCGCCCTACTAATCCCCCTATCTAATACTAGCAACAAGAGTTAGGAATATCAAACCTGTAAAAAAGGCAATATTTAAGTAATTTAGGTGTTGCTAGACTACAACAGTATCTTTGTTAAAATTACTAATATAAATTCTGCTAGTTCTCCTAAGGTAGCACTTTATAATTATTTAATTAATATAGCTGTATAAAGATTTATCTTAAATGCTGTATAGATCTATCTAAGTATCTGTGCATTAGTAGCTAGCTGTTACGAGATGCTACGAGCACGTGTTTAAGTGCTTACTAGAAGCGTTAATTGTAGCTACGTACAATATCTAGTGTAATACAAGACGTTGCGTAAGGAAACAGAATCAGCATGTACAGGCGGTAAGAAGTTATTAATAGGGGCTGTGCGTATAGCGCTAGGCCTAACTAGCTAATTAGTAGAATCTAGGTGCTTAGCAGAGCACCCGGATTCTGTAGCGCGTTTAGTGTTAAGGGAACTACGGTAGTTACTGTAACATTCTCTATTAAATACAACTTCTTGTATACCTTGCGATTGCTCTACAGAGCGCAGCCTCTTACACTATCTAAACCCTTCTCTAGCATCTAACTATAATCTAAGCTTTTATATATTACTTTTAGACTGCTCTAAGAGTTGCTGCTAGCTACTATTAATTATGTACTTATAAGATATATTTAGCTATACTTCTACTTAAGATCTTCTTTGCTGCTGTAGGTAGCAGTGCTGTTAGGAGATCTATCTGCTAGTAGAGCTGTAATTACTAAGCTAGTGTTACAGTAACTACTGTGGTTCCCTTAACACTAAACGTGCTACAGAATCTAGGTGCTCTGCTAAGCACCTAGATTCTGCTAATTAGCTAGTTAGGCTTAGCGCTATGCGCACGGCCTACCCTACCCTAGAGGATGTGCGCGATTGCACTACAATCGCGCTGTTTTGTTAGTAGCGATAAGAATGCGATAAGAAGCGAGGCGTAGGATCGCGGTAGTAGGATCGCGGTTAGCTAGCTACACCAGAGAGCTAGCTAGAGAAAATCGAAAGAAGCCATTCTGTGCAGATTTACGCCAGCATTTCAAATCTTCACTCGGTTTGTCGATACCTGCTCTCGTTGTTGAGATATCTGCGTGGAAAGGTAGAGGTAAAGTTTTGATGTTCCTCACGTGACTGCACAGCGCACAGCCACTGCAGAAGATCTCTAGCCACACTTTCTAGTGCAGAATTGCGCCACGATTTCAGATCTGCGCCCAGTTTATTAATAGCTGCTCTAGTTAGCAAGATATTAACAGAAGAAGAAAGAAGTAGAAAAAGAGAAAGAATAGCTAAGATTACTAAGTTTAAGAAGGGAGGAAGAAAGGAAGTAAAAAAGGACCTAGAGAACCTAACCAATATGATACGACGGGACAGCCCTAACCAATATAATACGACGGGACAGCCCTTCCCCGCGCTAGAACCCGCTTAGCGTTAGGGTAGAAAACCAAATCAGGCGAATATTTAAAGGATGCCCCGCGTACCCTAACACAGCTGCCCTACAACATTTTTTTATCGTTATTAAAAACTGTGTTATACAAAGTTAACTTAAAAGCGCATGCACAACCCGCTACTAGAGTTTTACTATATGCAGCTAGAGTTTGTTGTTATTAGGGTTGCGTTCTTAGGGTTGCGCGACAATAGAGAACCCTACATAGAACAGTTAAGCGCCTATCAAGCAGCACGACAGCAGCAACGCGCGCGCTACAGACGTGCAGCACTAGCCAAAGATCGTTACAAAGGAGAATTGCGACAATATATTTTACTTTCTTAGGCAATATAAAGTGCTTGTGTACAGGCAGCACTGCACAGGCGTCTTAAATCTTAACAGGCATCTACAAGAACAGCACAAGACGCCTGTACAACAGCAACAAGAGGTTGTTCAATATTTCAATTAATTTTCTACAGCAGAGCCAAGCACAATTCAACTTCCTAGGCAGCCAGCGAAAGCAATACAAGAGCTAGGGGCGCCGTTAGATAGTCTTAGGTGTACAGCATGCAGTTACATTACCGTAAGCAGCAACGAAATGCAGAAGCACTGTAAAAAAACACACAAGCTTCTGTAGATCAGTAACAAGAGTAGTCTATTCACTTTAGTTAAAGTTTAGACGTTTTTCAACAGTAGAGGGCTGCGCAAATATTTTGTCATTAATATAGATGCCAAGATTAATCGCGGAAGTAGGCAGCAACAAAGCGTTAATAAGCAACAACTTAATAACTACAAACAAGTCCAAAAGCAACTTAAAGACGCAGAACAAGTCGTAGAAGAGACAGCAAAGACTAATAAGACGCTCTAGTTTAAGCGCACGCAATAGCCAGAGCATTTTAAGGACCGCAATCTAGTGCATCTAGCACATTAAGTCCAGCTACCCAATAAAAACAAACTAAAGCTGCAGCTTGCCGCGAAACTTACAGAGCAGCTTATCAAAAACTGTGTTAAGAATCTTGCAATAATTCCGCGAGAGCTACGCCGTTAGCTTCGCAGCGCAAAACAGCACAAGGTTAACCCGCAACCGTTAGCACGGCTGCAGAACCTGGAGAGTTAGGCGAGGTATGCAAGCTACATAGTCAGGTTTGTGTGCTACTATCTCCGCGTCATCGAAGACAAAACTCAAGAAGAAGAAGACAGCAGCAAGGCATTAAGCAGCTGCGAGAGTAACGCTTCTAGGGATGAGTTAGAGGACGAGGGTAAGAGCGATAGCAGCGTTGTACCGCAGCGTAAGCCGCGCAGAGTAAAAGCAGCCGATCTAATAAAAGACGCCCGTAAGTTGTTCCCGTAGAAGGACGACCAGAGAATACTAGCAGGATCACTGTAGTTTGCTTTAGACGACGGCGATCAAGGGGTGCAGATAGCGGCATTGCTAGACTTGCTGAGTTCATTCATACTTACAGGGACCCGCGGCTTAATCTATAGCAGCAGTCTAATACATTTTCTTACTGTGTTAGGCATAGACCCCGAGATAAGACGGTTCTAGACTGCGAAGAATTACTTATATATGCTAGCAGGTGTGGTGTACTACACACGAGTGCTTAGGGCAGCCAAACTACTTCCCGCAGTACAAAACAGCAGCAAGACTAACGACAACTACGAGAACTTTTTAGAGATGCGCCGCAAGTATCTCACCAATAGGTCGCTTAGTCTAATAAGCGAGATGATTAATCTGTTAGCGTACAGCAAGCACATTGCACACAATCAAGGCAACACAGGCAACGCATACTAGTCAGAGGACAAGAAGATCTTTTATCTTAACGGGCAGCCAATATCTATCGCACAGTTCTGCAAGATAGCTTAGAGCAGTACAGAGGACGTGTCTAAGCAGCTGTAGTCGCTGCTGTAGGTGCAGAGGATAG